>PVKC010011236.1:0-24884 GCA_004027635.1 Crocidura indochinensis
ATCGTTTGTCATAAGTTTCTTTTCCCATTTCTTCTGCTGTGTTGAGTTTTTGTGCATCACATCTTCCAGTTCTCCAATTCTCTCTTCAGCTGCTGATATCCTGGTGTCAAGGGCATCCACTGAGGTTTTCAGAAGAGCTACCGTGTTTTTCAGGCCTGCTATTTCAGTTTGAAGTTTTTTGAGTCTGTCTTTGTGTTCTGTTCTGATCGATCTATGCTTTCTTGGAGTTTTCTGAGTTCTGTCTTTGTGATCTGTTCTGATCGATCTATGCTTTCTTGGAATTTTACAAACATATTCCATATTTCTATTTTAAGTTCCTTATCTGAGAGATTAAACAGAGGGTTGTGATTTTTAGGGTCATCCAAAACATTATCCTCATTCTCAGTGCATAGTGTTTGCCTACGAGCTTTCCGCATTGCCACGCCAGTAGTGTGGTTTTTCCTGGTGTTGTGATGGGCTCAGAAAAGACAGCAGCACAAAAAGAGAGTCCCCTCAGTCCACAGTTCCCCCAGTACAGCGCAGTAGGGCGGAGTCTCCCATAGGAGGAGCAACCAGCTCTCCAATTGGGAATCTCCTCAGCCAGTCGGTTCTTACTCACTGATTAGTCAGCTGGCAGCCCCAACTTGCAGCAACCTCTGGATTCACTTCCCAGGGCTCTGGTCTTTGGGGAGAGCTCCAAGGATTCAGAAAAGATAGCAGCACAAAAAGAGAGTCCCCTTAGTCCACAGTTCCCCCAGTACAGCGCAGTAGGGTGGAGTCTCCACACATTAATTTTTAAAACAGCAAGATAATAATAGTTATGGTTCAACTTCTGTTTAGTTTTGTAATATGTTATGTTATAAAATAAAGATAATATGACATTTTATTATTAATCATGGTAAATAATCCTAAAACATCTTACACTGTAATATAACCTTAAATTTCTGGATATAATAAGTATATAAATGTTCTTTTAACATCACCTCAAAATGAGATAGCTAAGGGTTAACTATAAACAAAATTGAAATGATCTATTATGAAAAATACTCAAATGAGTATCTGATAATATTGTTTAGCCTTGCTTCTTCTGTAGAGATGGAAAATATGACAAGATGAATGAAAATGGATAACAAACAAATAATGAAGAACATTTTTAAGAAAATAGTATAGATATTCCTTAAACATAGGGCTTTCCACAAAAGTAATTGTACACTGTTTTAGTTTATTTTAAGATAAGTACAGTTGTTCTTTCTGAAGCACCTATTATCAGAGATTTGAACCATAAAGTATGTCAAATGGTTGTTCTATAATTTTAAGGGGCTTCGGCATTCAGATTGGTATCTGGAGTTTATGAGTCCTGAAAACAGTCACCTGTGGTTACCAAGAATACTGAAGCTAATTTGGGTAACATCGAAAGTCATATATAAATTTTCCACTAGCCTAGTTAGAGGATATTTCTCAAAAGTGCTGGTCACCACATTTTACAAGGGTCAAATTGTATATGTTACTTTGAAATGGAGTAGATTAACAATGAGTAGAAGTGACTAGGGACATAGTCTGGCCGCATTTGGAATGTATGTATGTGAGGGAGGGGATGGGGAAGTTGAAGTAGTACAATGAGAAAAACTAAGTGATTTACAACAGAAGACTGGTTTATTCTCCTAGAAAGATAATTATTTGGCATTCACATTGTGTTATAATTGAACTTCACATTGCTTTGTAAGGTTTAAAACCACTGTCTTTCTGTACATAATAACATAATTTGAAGTTTTGTAAAGTAAAATCTAAAGAAGGAAATCAGAGAAATTTCAAGTATTCCTACTTTAGTTCCTACTGGCTGTGTAAAAAAAAAAGATATACATGTGATGAGACACGTATATTCTGGGGTGACAACTATTGGTATGATCATTGGTATTTGTATTTTCTTTAAAAACACAAATTTTGGCTTCATGTCTAGACATGGATAGTCAAGAATGTATAGTTTAGAAAAATCTTCACGCTATTCCAATGCTGTTTGGAAAGTCAAGAACAGAATAGTTTGTTCTATATCAGTGTTTTGCTATGCCTATAATTAGAAAAGTTTGATAAACTAATCACCACCATCAAAAAACAAAACAAAACAATAACAACAGGGCCAGACTAGTGGCACAAGCAGTAGGACCTTTGCCTTGCAAGCACTGACCTAGGACTAACCGCAGTTCGATCCTTGGGGTCCCATATAGTCCCCCAAGCGAGGAGCAATTTCTGAGAGCATAGCCAGGAGTAACCCTTGAGCGTCACTGGGTGTGGTCCAAAAAGGCAACAAAACAGAACAAAACAAAACAACAACAAAAAACAATAACAACAAAAACAACAAAAAACCACCATAAATCGGGAGTTCTGGATATAAGCATGAGTAAATCAAGTTCTAAATGTAATGAAAATGTTTGTGGAAACTGGGTCTTTGATTGGAATAAAAGAAAATGAATGGGCCCGGGAGATAGCATGGAGGGAAGGCGTTTGCCTTTCATGCAAAAGGTCATCTATTCGAATCCCGGTGACCCATATGGTCCCCCGTGTCTGCCAGGAGCAATTTCTGAACATGGAGCCAGGAGTAACCCCTGAGCACTGCCAGGTGTGACCCAAAAACCAAAAAAATAAAAACAATTATTTAATTACCTTTTACATTATATATATATATTTTTTTTCCTGTATGTTATTGAACAAGTAAACTATGAAATCATTTTAGCTAAAATTTCATAACATTCTGAATCAATTTTGGTTTGTTTTCTGCAGGATGTCACCACTGTCAGGATATGGCATTCAAAATATTGTTATTTTCAGCAGCAATTCTTGGTCGCTTAATATTTTTCTAGAAGCAAATCCTCCTATTACCAGCACAGCAATTAGCTTGCAATATAAATGCTTTGCTAAACTCAGGAATTGGTTTACTGCATTTTGAATAGGGAGAGAGTGCAGAAAGAAGTGAACCAGAATACAACACTGGGAATTGGTTGACTTGATGTCAAATAGTTTTATAAATGTTGGCTATATTTAATAAGAGTATCTTTTTACAGTATCTGCTCAAAGGTCTTATCTATATTTATATACATGAATTGTTCTTATTCTATTTATCTACATAAATTGTTCTTTTATTTGGGCCGGGGAGATAGCATGGAGGTAAGGCATTTGCCTTTCATGCAAAAGGTAATTGGTTCAAATTCCGGTGCCCCATATGGTCCCCTGTGCCTGCCAGGAGCAATTTCTGAGCATGGAGCCAGGAGTAACCCCTGAGCTCTGCCGGGTGTGACCCAAAAACCAAAAAAAAAAAAAAATGAAATCATCTTCAAATAATAGCACTTAGATGAAGAGTCTGCAATATATTTTACTCAACTACATTCAAGTAAAATAACATTGAGTTTCTTTATTAAAAGAACTATAGTTTCTATATCTTTTTCAGGTGATTTTAATGTGTGATCTGCATTAAGAGCTGCTATTGCAAAAAGAAATGAATTTTTAATCCTACTCCTAACCAAAATAATATTTGATAACATCATCTGAATGTGTCAGGGAAGGGGTTGTCTTCAGATGCTTTATTAATTGTCCTCCCCATGCTGAAACTTCCAGCTTATCTATATGCACACTATGTTAAAGTTTCCCTTTCTGGCAATTAATGATAATTTATAGTCAAAAAAGCTGCAATGCACAAGTCTTAGGGGACACAGAACAGGTCTAATGCCTACTCTTGGGTCAGTTTTTCTGGAATTCTGACAAGTCCTGTGTAAAACTCAGGGTTAAAATTGTGTCACTTTTATCTATTTCTTATTAACTTTTATTTTTTTTATCCTAGGCTAGCATGTGCAAGGCAGATGCCTTACTGCTTGCGCCACCACTACAGCCCCATAATTAACTATTAGCTATTTTTTAAAATAACTTCCAATCCTCATCCTAATTAACCTTAACTGATGTGATCATTTTCTAATCAATATTAACTTGGAGAAGTAAATCTAAATTTTGTTTCTTCTTAAGCAGTGTTAACTGACAAACAAAATTGGAAATGATCGATTGCTCTCTGGCCTTGGATTTAGTAGGCAAAGAAGAAGTAACACCTTAGGAATAATAGAAGAGATAATAGGAATTTGAAATTACAAATATAAATAAACTAGTAGAACTAGATCAAAAATAAATTAAAAAATTATACTATTTTCTAGAACCATTCATATCATAAAAAGCAGAAAACATAGAACAGAATAGATATTTTTCCCTAGAATTCAGGAAGAAAAATTGTCTATGTATAGATGTCTAGCGAGGTATGCATGTGAAAGTATAAGTGATATTACAGCAACTGTCCTTAAAAAAGAAAGACTTCCAATTCTTTCATGGTGAAATAAGGGAAATAAGTGCCTGGATTTGCACACTGTTGAGATAGGAGAACTAGCTGTCAGTGGAGTGTTATATGTCCCTGAAAGAATTATACCATGAAAATCTGGTTTTGTTGAGCAGGTAGTATTTCCTCCAGAAAATATGTAAATAAACGTTTACCAGTACATCATTAGTTGCTTCATAACTATCCAGCAGCTCTATTATATCCAGGTTATAAAAGACATTGGAATCAGTATATAACCAGTATACAAAGTACTTGCTTTTATATAATCCTTGCATTTGTCCTGTTAAGTAGTTACTGCTATTCATCTTATACAAGTCTTTTTCAATGTTGATACTTATTTCTGTCTACCTCAACCCAAGCATGCTGATATGATCAGAGTGGTAATAGCCTTATGTGCAATTGACTGATTCTTTATCTTCTTTTGCATAAAGAAACTCAATTTCCAGGGGTATGCTGAGCATTTCTCTTCTGAAAATATTCTCTTTTGAAAGGGGGCTCTAGGCCAAGTAAGTTTAAGGAACTTTGCTTCATCTGTATAGAATGAGGTTTCAAAAGAAAAGCTGAATGTCCAAGATTAAAACCATAACAAAGCCCTGGCCATTCTACCAGTCTGATTCTGTAGTCCTTGTTTTTGTTCTTTGTACACTGATTCTCAGGACATTGTATGACATATCACTATGTTCAATAGATACTTGCTGAATATACAGAAGATTGCACATGAGATTCAGTTTTGAAACAAGAGGAACAAAAAAACATTTGTTTTCTAACCATTTTAACTCTTTTGAAGAAAAAGCCTAAGAATAAAATAAAAATGAGATACTTAGCCTGAAGCTAACCACATGAAATGGAAAAAAGAACTTTCTTCCCATTGGTGCCTTTGTGTTAGGCAGTGTACTGTGACAAAAATGACATTTATTCTCTTTGTTCATGCAACCCAAAACCCAGCAGGTTTGTAATTATCATCTCCATTTACATGAAAATTAGGCACCAAGGAGTAGTTTCTCTGAAGCCAGGGATGTTTGCCTTCTTCAAACCCCACTCTGCTTGATCAATAAAAAGCTAAATCTTTAGTTAGCTGATCCCTGTTACTCTAGATTACCTTCTTTTTCATTCTCAGTAGCTAAAGCAGAAACTTATGCAATTTTCCAGAAACTAGACAGTACTTGTCATGTGTTTTGCCAAAAAAAAATTCTACTTCTGAGTGATATTCAGAGTCTGAGAATTAATAGAATATGACATAAAATTGCTAAATTAAAAATACCAAGGTTAAAATCGATCTTTTTCTGATGGTTTAAACTTGGAAAAACTATGTACTTTGGAATGGTTAGAAGAAATTAAAAACTGAGTGCAAAATTTAAGTCGAGCAAGTTCTTCCAGGCAAGGACTACTGTGAGCATAAACAATATTTCCCTTATCTTGTTCTTCCCCCAAAAGTCTATTACAGGGATGATAACCTGTGGGATGGTTTCTTAGGTTTCCAAGAACGTGCTACAGGGAAATTTATTAACAGTTCTGGTGCCCATCAGTATGCAACCTGGCTTTTCTAAAAATATACTTCCTGTTTATTTTCCTATATAAACTATTTATCATGAGCATGCAGGCAAGCACGTTCTCTAGGTCATGAGTCTGCCACTATCCAACCTGATAGCTTGTTGTTGTAAAACTTTATTACCTAGTTGCTAATAAAACTTTCTCTGCCTGACATCTTGTTTTTCAACAAATTGATCCTCCCTCAAATGGCAATGGAACCTTTAATTTTACAACCTCTCCAAGCATACATCAGCTATTGTAAAATCGATAAATAATAACTATTTAGGAATATTGTCATTGGAATTTAATAATGCATCATAAATACTTGCTTGTAAAATAGAAGCATCTCAAGAAACATTTTTTGATTCTTCTGTTCTTTGACCTTCACATTTGATTGAAAGGAAAGAACAAATTCGCCAATGGTTTCCAGTCTTATATAAAGACATTTTGATTCTATAAAAACATTTGGGGGCGCACGGACATATCCAATAATGCTCAGATATTATTCTTGCTTCTGTGCCATCTGTATCTTGGTAAACACCTCTTACCAGCTGTACTATCTATCCAACCCCATCAAAAACCAATCTTGATTAGAAAGACAGATGATAGATAGATAGATAGACAGATAGAAAGATAGGTAGGTAGGTAGGTAGATAGATAGTTCACTGACTGTACTCCTTTGCCTTTGTCATTTGCTATTGTTGATTTTGCTATTTTGGTTATACCCAGCAATGGTCCTGTTTTGCAAGAGAGTCATGCCTGGTGGTGCTCAGCATATGAGTCAGTGTCTTCTATACTGAGTTCTTCTGCATAAAAATCATATGCACCCCTTTGCTTTTACATGTAATACATTTAATCAATTTTATAGCTTTATAAGAAAATACTTTTTCTCAGTTGAAAAGTTTAATATTTTGAAAATAATAGAATAGGCATATATAAATATGTATTTTAAATAATTATTTGCTTTTTTGCAAGAATAATGTGAATTATAAATAAAATTCTCATCCTTCTTGGTACTCTCAAAAATATTAAAAATATTTTATTTTGGTTTTTGGGCCACACTCAATGACACTCAGGGGTTACTCCTGGATATGTGCTCAGAAATCACTCCTGGCTTGGGGAACCATATGGAATGCCCGAGGATCAAACCGCGGTCAGTTCAAGGCGAGTGCACACAAGGCAGATGCTTTATGCCCTGTGCCACCACTTTGGCCCCAAATATTTAAAATTTTTAAGCAGTAACAATGCTTTAAGATTTTTTAAAGATATACCTGATTATAGTTTTATTAATATTCTATTGAGCAAATTATATTTTGGTATTGTAAGTTTTGCAAATATTATTGTTTATTTTTATGTGTCCAACAAATTCAGTATTATAATTTCATCTACTCGGGTACATGCAATATGCGAAATTAAATTCTGCAGTCAGTTTTCTCAGATAACCCTAAAAGTCTAGAAGATAATATTGATTAATGTTAATGGAATTTTTATTTCCTCTATGAATTTGTTCTGCAGCAAGGTGTCGTCCTTCTATTTCTTGCTATTTTAAAATTAAATAAAAAATAATTCATCTAATATAAAGTAAAATGTTATTCAATATTCAATAAGCTTTATTCTTAACTAGCTCTGAAACAGATATTTAGATATTATAATGAGCAAAATACAAGTGGTTGCAATGCCATAATACTAATATATATGCAGAAACTCACACTAAAACAAACAAAAATATATTGGTCAAATGGTAATGGTTATAGAAACAAGAAAGATATATATATGTACATATATATATACATATATGTATGACACTGATTAGTAAACTAATTTGTTCAACTATGTCAGGGATGATCAACCCCAAAACAGAAATAATAAGATGTTCAATATTATCAGCTACCTATGGGGTAGAAGTCAATAAAACTTTTTAGAGGAATATCACTAACGCCTGAAGCCCATCAATGTTCTCACGTAACATTTCACAAAGTGGACATTGTAGAGATAAATTGAAAGTACACAAGCCTTCTCAAACTTCCCATCTAGTTGAGAAGACAATTATGTGGATATTTATTAGCTTGGTAGGGTCACAGTGAATTACTCTTATAAGTTTGCTCAGAGAAAAAACACAACAAAAAGAAACTTTAATCAAATGTCCATAGATTATTATTCTCTTCTTGAGTTCTTACCTACACTATCTTAGAGCCTTCAAATGTTACCTGCTGTCTGATATATCAGACAATTAGCTGTTCCTAATTCTCAGCTAACTTTTACTTTTCCTACGTGACCTTCAGTTACCAAGAGTAATTGTTACCAAAGAGAAAGAGAAGTTTGCAAAAAATAAAAAGAGCAAAAAGAAAATGGGGGAAATTCATGGTATTTTCCCTTTTCATTCTTTATCTTCTTTTCTCATATTTTATTTTTATTCCCTCTTCCATTGATTACAATTCAAAGCCTTGTATCCTCTCTCTAAAATTCATATTTTATTTTTAAATAGCTTATCTGAATCTTTAAAATTTATGTAGAATACTTCTTTATATTTAGTGTCAACTAAATATATACTTGCTAATAAAAGTCCTACATTTTCTTATCCTGTTTATTTGAGCTTTCATGATTGGTATATCCTGGTTATTCATTATAATTAATAGAGATGCTTTTAAAATTATAAATGCTTAAGGCTTACTCCCAGATATTATGAGTTAGTTGTATGTCACACTCATAAATATTTATTAAAAGTTTCCCAAATGATTACAGAGCTCTAAGAACCTGAAAACTAATTCAAGCTGAGAGATTCTCCAGCAAGATTATTTTAACCATGTTTCTCTGTTCTTGCACAAGAATGATAAACTATATACATTATATGAGTTCAAAAATTGGACACAAGTTAGTGAAAATGCCATGTCATTTTGTTAACTGACTCTATAAATATTTATGGTGTTATCGTATTCTTTTCCAAATTTACTTTAGAAACTTAGAGATCAATATTACTTGGGAAAATTAGAAATGATTTTACCTAAAGGAACATATTCTTATACTAGCCTCATAGTGTTATAAAGTTCTAGAAGCTTCAGGCTGAAATCACCGGGATGTATGATTTCCAAGGAAGCTATATAATTTATTCTCCTGAATCCCCAAAGAGAATAAGATATATATTTGCTTGCAAAGAGGTTAATAAACAGGAAAGATAAGGTCAAGAATACCAAGAAAGAAGAAAATTTAACATATTTAATTAAAAATGTAAATCATTAGTTTATAATGTATTCTAAAGAGACTGAACAAGTTTATGTTCCCACCAATAATAAATAAGAGGTTATTTTTGTCCACTAACTTTTCAATCCTTGTGGTTCTTCACAAAGATTATTCTGACTGGTGTCAGTTTATATGTCACTGCAATTTATAATGTGTTTCCCTGGTAATAAGTGATGTTAATCATTTGTGTGTAGATGTGTACCTGTTGACAATCTGCATGATTTTAAAAGGAAGTTAAGTATATGTATGCATCCATATGTGCACACTTCCTTTATTTTAAATAATGTATTAATTTATTTATTTATTTATTTTTGACCATATATAGCAGCACTCAGAAATTACTCTTGACAGGCTCAGTGTATCCTATGGGATACTGAGGATTGAACTCTAGTCCTCACTTGCAAGAACAACACCCTACCTGCTGCGCTATTATTCCAGGCCCTACTTTTCTTTTTAAATATTTATGTTTGCTGTGTTAAATTTTATTAATCAATTTCATACTTTCTATTTCAACTATTTGCTGAATATATTATATAATTATATCTTATATTATTCAGTGAGCTTTCTCTTTAATTTATTGATAGTTTCTTCATTGTAAAAATTTAGCTTGATGTAGTTTATTGTGATAATTCATCAAACTAAATTTTATAATTGTTTTTTGTTTGTACTTTAATTTATTTAGCAAGGTCTTAGAATTTATATTCAAGTCTTTCACTTCTGTTGTTATTCATAGATCCTAATTATTTCTGAAGCATTGTACATATGATAGCTTTCGTATTTCTTTAAATTCTATTTTTAACGAGAAACCAATACATTTTTGTATGATTTTGTAACCCAATACTTTATTATATTAGTTTTGTTTTATAGTAATTTTAAGTGATTCTGCTAATTTTCTTATATAATAAACTTCTTTAAATAGTGATAGTTTTATTTTATAAACCATAGTTTTTCTTATTATTCTGTTTAAGATAGTCAGGGTTCTGTTTTTCTTTTAAACACAGTGACTATGGAGCTGGAGAGATAGCAGGGAGGTAGAGCACTTGCCTTGCATGCAGAATGATGGTTCGAATCCTGGCATCCCATATTGTCCCCTGAGCCTACTGAGGGGCAATTTCTGAGCCTAGAGCCAGGAGTAGCCCCTAAGCTACCGGGTGTGACCCAACCCCTCCAAAAAACCCAAACAAACAAACAAAAGTAACACAGTGACTATAAAAGTGTTCATGATTGAATTTCAGTCTTATAATGTACATCACCCTTCACCCAAGAATCTTTCCCATTACCAATGCCCTGGGTTTCCTTCCCCTCTCCCCTGCCTGTCTGAGGCAGATATTTTGCCCCCCCCCTCTCTCTTAGTTTCTCCTTCTCCTTTCTCTCTCTTCCTTTTTTCATTTTTGACACTGTGTTTACACTATTGTCAATGAAGCGACACCTTATATATCATTGCATATCCATACAACATCCAGTTGAGGGATTAGTTCCAATTACCATCATCACAGTGATCCCTTATTTGCCCTAACAATACTGCTTAACTATTTGAGGCAAGCTTCCTACCATATGTTGCTCCTCCTGTCTATCTTCTCAATTGTCTCTGGATATTATTACTACATTATCAATTTCCAGTTTTTTGAGTAATATTCATATTATTTTCCCAAAAAGCCTAGATCAATATGCATTTCCACAGGAAGTGAGAGAGTCCACTTTCCCCTTCATCTGCTCCACTACTGATTGTCCTTCCTCTTTGTGATGTTTGTGAATCTATGTGTTGTGAGATGATACCTCATTGTTGCTTTGATTTGCTACCCCCCGATGATTAGTGATGTGACTAAGATGTGTCTTGGGGTGTTGAATCTTTTTAGATGCTTTATCCGCATCCCACAGAAAGGGATAGAATACTGAAAACAGCAAGAATAAAAAGCAAAATTACATTAAATGGAACATCCTTAGGATTTATAGCATATTTGTACAGGAGATCCTCAAGGACAAAAGCAGTAGTGAGATAAAGTGACATAACCCAGCAAAATGAATGCTTTGACTAGAACACTCCACCCAGCCAGACTCATATTCAGATTTGAAGGACGTGTACATAGCTCCATGGACAAAACAACAGCTCAGAAAATTTACGGAATCAAAACCAGCCCTAAAAAAAGACAGACCAATAGACACATTAAACTCATACAAAAAGATGACACTAATGGTGAAGTGAAACTAGAGGCCGCTCCACATCATCTTGATTTGGATGTTGGATATGCACAGAAATCAGGATCTTAAACTACAGAAACCTGACACCAACAACAGTGATTGTGTCGAAAAATTTTACTGGGTCCACAGAGAATGTCTCAAGAGTTGGACAATTTAGTATGCCTGTAGTCCAGAGTTGGTCTTATGCCAGAAAACTTCAGGGGTAAGGTTTCCTCATACTTAGGTCAGGTTTTTCCTTTCCATTTCCCCATATTTTGCCGGGCCTGTGCAAACAACAATTGCCACTCTCACACTGTTTTCACTGTATTTCTTGAACTCTTGGTCCTTAAACAAAGTTAAGAAGAGCTTACTAAACTTTCTGCTAGTGCTTTAATGATTTCATTGGTGACTCAATAATTTGCTACGCTACTGAACATTTTCTTTTTTCCTTTCTATTCCATCTCTATAGTTTTACTTTCAATTTTCTTTTATTTTTTAAATAACTGCTTTTGTCTTCCTGAAACAAATGTATTATGATCAGTTATGTCAACTATGTGATGCATTTTCTTTAAATAAATTTAATAAAAAAGGCTGAATCCAATTTTTTTCTTTTTGCTTACAAGAAACATATCTGGATAATCAGAACAAAACTTAGACTCAAAATCAAAGGTTGGAGGACAATCATCAAAGCAAACAACTCCCTTAAAAAAGTTGGAGTGGCCATATTAATATCAGATGACACAATTAGACTCAGATACGTTCTAAGGGACAAAGCTGGACATTTTGTAATAATCAAGGGATATGTAAAACAGGAAGAAATCACATTCCTAAAAATATACACACCCGATAAAGGGCAAGCAAAATACTTGAAACAATTGTTGACAAATCTGAAAGAAGAAATCAATAACAATACAATAATGGTGGCGAGACCTCAACACCACCCTGTCACCCAGGATGAAACCTAACAATATACTAGCTCTAAAAGGACAAATGGAAGAAAGTGGCCTAGTATGTATGCAAGGTCACTCACTCTTCTTAAGGAGAACTGACCGAGGTCTGATAATGGTGCTTCTGTGTCACAAAGAGAATCTGGCTATTGTTCTGTCTGCCTACCTCAGTTTTTTGAAACTATGCGATTAGGCTTTGCCCGGCTTGGGAGAATGGAATATTTCTCACTTTCTTCCGGTACTACTTTTTCTCTTGGGGTTCACAGATCTGGGTGCCCCCAAGATTATTTTTTGAATTTTTATAAGGAAGATTAATAGAATGAATTATTTGACAAGTTTGACAGAATACTTAATTTAAATAAGGGGACAGAAAGAGAGAATAGAAAAATAAGCAAGGTGGGTAAGGTGCTGACTTTGCATGTAGCCAACCCAGGTTCAATCCTTGGCAATTCATATGGTCTCCTGAACACTAACATGAATCATTCTGAGTGCAGAGCCAGGAGTAACCCCTGAGCACTCACAGATATCACCAACAATTTAAAAAGATCACAGTAAAAAAAAATTAAAGTCAAAGCCTCAGAATTTTATACATACATCCAGATGAGTCCTAAAATATTGTAAACACAATATATTATTTCCCAATAACCATTTTAAAAATGTACAATATTAAGCTTATACCTACATAATTAGAAGTCACTTACTTAAAGTTACATTAACATATGCAGGTTTTTCAAAATCATACACAGAGAAGTATCTTTCAACATCTATCTAAAATTTAATGTTCTGTGGTATAAGGACAACATTTGGCATTATTCAACTCTGAATCTAAATATGTAAACTGCTTAAATTCATCCTACAATAACACTAGGTAAGAACTGAGAATTGTTATATTGTATTTAATTATGTTGTTACATCCTACATGGTATTTGCATTTAAAAATAATTAATCTTAATTTTTTAAAAAACAATCTTGAGTTCTACCTAAAGAAAACATCAGCCAGTTTGTAAAACAGACCATTATACTTAACATTTTTTAATGATTAAGAATCAGATATGGATCAATTGCATTTCCCCATCTATTCTTTATATCAGATATCTGGACATCCTTCACATTTTATTTTAATCACTGTTATGTAAAATGTTTTCCTTTTTTACTTTGTATTTGAGTTTTGTAGTATATTCAAGGGATTCTTGACACATATTGCAAATATTATTGACTTTTTCATGAAGCAATTTAATCTGGTTTGGGACACATTATTGTTTGACTTTTCTGTAGATATATTTCATTTCAGAAACATTTTAATGTAGAAAATATTTCAGTCATATTTTTATGTGCTTCACAATTTTGTGTCCTTTTTCAATATTTCATAGTTGCTTAAGCATCATCCTGTGGCAATTTTGAGACTTTTCCAAATTACAACAATGACATTTTAGTCACAGTAAATAAATTCTTTACTTTGTAGAAGAACTGAAATAATAACTTTAAAAAGAGCTTGTCATCTTATCCTCTTATAAAATCTGTTTACTTAAAAATGAATTGGAAATCTAATTCAATGAAATCTTTTTCTTTGAATTTTATGTTTCTTTTCTACTCTAATTCTTGAGACTTTTAAAATATATACTTTGAACCAGACTTCCTAACATTTGTTTTCTAGTGAATAATTCTATGGCATATAAATACATAGGATAAATATGCTATATGAAAATGTTTGATTTACTGATTCTAATAATTATTTAACTTAAAGACAATTGTTCATTTTTCCTCTTTTATTTAAGATTAAAATGCAGTAACATTCATAATTAACCTGAGTCATGAGATTTAACATGAATTATTTCAGAGAGAATTCCTATCTAACTACATAGCAAATCAGAGATATGCTTGCTCAGGAGAGAGGATAAGATTTGTGTGCTCAACTGCAAATGTGATTGGATTTGCAGATTAACAAAATGAGAAAGATCAAAGTCCTATTATCAAGCCAATTTATATGCCTAGAGCTTGCTCTTGTAGGAAAAATTGTTCTGTGCCCCTAATCTTACTAATCTTGACCTCACAGAATGAGTTTTGTACTTAATACAATACCATCAGGATGTAAAATTCAATCTCAAGCCAAAGTATACTTTTTCTTAACATGGATGAGCACTCACTTGGTGACTAAATTATCAACTCCAAAGTTAAAGGCTTGAAACAGAGTTTTTAATTCCACTACATGGGAACTAAGCATGCTACTTTGATTTTTGTGGTTACCAAAGAGAAAATTGTACCTACATAATTACTGTTAACTAATCACAGTCTTTTTTCCTCCCCAATTTAGTGTCTTTTATTCTAAAACAGTGGTCCTCAAACTATGACCCATGGGACACATATTGTATTTGTTCCCTTTTAGTTTCTTCACATCAAAATATGATGTATGCAGTGTGCATAGGAATTTGTTCGTGATTTTTGTTTTTACTATAGTCTGGCCCTCCCAATGGTCTGAGGGACAGTGAACTGGGCCCCTGTTTAAAAGGTTTGAGGACCCCTGTTCTAAAACTTATGACATTAATACCATTATGTATGTTACATAGATATTTCCTATAAAAATCTATAAAATGCTATGACTGTTTCATTCTTAGTATGTTAAATTTTAGTGTTTGATCAAAATAAAGATTAATATATTTATCAGTAGTTTAAAAGATACATCATCCTATACTTTTGATTTTCATTTAAATTTTGCATTGAAATATCATTGGCTCAGAGCATTATGTTTGAGATGTGCATATATTTCAATATCTGTATGTGTTACAATGATCAAATAAAAAAGCTAATTTTCATCCAACACTACATAGCTATTGACCTTTTACTTGCTATACCCATTCATTCTTTTCCTTCTTGTAACAGAAATTTTAAGGATAGTTACATTTTTAGACCAATGACTATTTAGTGATCTCTGTTACTTTTAAATCTAAAATAATAGACCCATATTAATTCAAAGTTAAATGATATGACTAAGGAATTTTAAATGGTTAGTATGTTAGTAGATAATAAAATGTTGTGTTGACTTATATTATTTAGCAATAACACAATTGAAAACAGAAAATAGTTTTTTGACTTCATTAAGCAATGTATTCTTCAGTGTATACTAATTCCTCAGTGTCAACAGAATACCATCAGAGATCTTTATGAGCATATACTTACCCTGATCTCTACTCAAATACTAAAAATTATCATTTGTAGTTTTTAAGTAATTGAATGACTCATCTTCCTCATTACATTTAGGTTTTTGTTCATGTAAGACTCAACATTGAGAAAATTCTAAGTCCTTCTCTCTTAATATATATTTCTGCGTATATATAATTTTCATCTTATTTGCAATACTGTTAATAATAAAGTCTCATGCACCCAACATTCTGAAACCACACCCTCTACCAGAGTGTTCATTTCCCTCTGCTATTTTCTTAGTTCTCCCTCAACCCTCCACAGTGATCAAAGATAGGTCAGGTTTTGCGCTCTGTTGCATTTGGCCATTTATAATTCCTTTTCCTTATAAATAAATTTATTCAGCTTGGTATTTTTCAAAGTAATCTGCATAGTGCAAATTGTATGCTATTTATACATGCAGTTAAAGATAAATAAAGGCATAATTTTTCTAGATGATACTTTGGCTTAACAAAAGCTCATTAATATGCACTTTCTGTATGATCACAGCTCCTAGACATAGCTCTCAGTACTGCATGAATTAAGTTTTCCTGAGCTGGAGAAATAGTATAGATTATACTATAGTATAGACTTTTATATCTATACTATAGTATAGAAGGGTGCTTCTCTTGTACGCTTTCTTCCCAGGTTTGGTTTTCAGCATCCCACATGGTCTTCTGAGTCCCTCCAGATTGATTCTTGAGCCAGGAGTAAACCCTGAGTAGAGCTAAGTGTTGGCCCAAAAGAAAAGGCTTTGAATGTGTGAGTTTCCCCCCATTCATTCCCTAGCACTGCGTGATACCCTGGAAACATGAGAGTGACCCCAAGAAAAGGAAGCAATTTCTTTTATTTTTCTCAGTTTAGCTGAAAATTACACTCAAGAGCATTTTTTTAAAAAAAATGCTGTGATGTTATTTAGAAGCTAGATAATTTAATTTTTTCACATATGTGAAACCAAGAAACTATCACCAAAATAAAGACAATACAAAGATAGCATCACTAAATAGTTCGATATACCCCTTATAGTCTTCTTTTCCTATTTCCCTGATTAGAGTAAAATAGTTGATATACTTTTATTAAGTATTAAGAATGATTATTTAAAAATACATTAGTATTTTATATTGCCATTACTCTTCAATTATTCATAAATTCTTTATTTCTCAAATCATATATATGATTGTTCATTTTTCCTCTTTTATTTAAGATTAAAATGCAGTATATATGATAAACATTCTATCAGATATATCAGATGTATACAAAATATATATAATATATACAATACATCTTTTTTAAAGTCTGTATCACTTTACCTAAAATAAAATATCCTTACACAATATGTTTCTATTATCCTTAATAATAATTTTATATTATTGTCATTGACTACTTTTGTATACACTTAAAACATTCCACTTGTTATTATTGAGTTTTTTTATTTTGAACATTTTTGGGGGCTTTCGGGCCACACCCGTTTGATGCTCAGGGGTTACTCCTGGCTAAGCACTCAGAAATTGCACCTGTCTTGGGGGGACCATATGGGATGCTGAGGGATTGAACTGCTGTCCTTCCTTGGCTAGTGCTTGCAAGGCAGACACCTCACCGGCCCCTGTTATGAACATTTTATTAGTTTACATACATGTTTATTTTCCCTCTTGTTTTGGTTTTGCGGACAAAATAATCTATGCTCAAGGCTCTTTACTCAGGGAGTACTCTTGGTGGTACTCAGGGCATGAAAGATTGTGATAGTGATCAAACCCAAATCAGTTATATGAAAGCAAGTGTCTTAGCTTTCATTATACTATCTTTCAGAGTCTCCTAATATATTTAAGTTATATCTTAAAACTTACCATTATTTTATTAGTCTGGTGATCACCATTTCTTTGAATAATCATAGTTTTATTTGATATCATTGTGCTTCTCTTTAAAGGCTTTGTTTAAAGATATTTTTCTAAGAGCTTGGCAGACATTTTGAGGCTTTTCCCAGCTTGCTTCAACCTGGGAACTATGATCCTCTCCGGAAATAATCCCCAGAGGAAGTGCCTCGGCTGAGGTGTGTCTCTCAGGGCCGGAGTTGTGGATAAGACAGACTCTGTTGGGCCCCTTGGGCTCGGCAGACTTTTGGGGGCTTCCCCCAGCTTGCTTCAACTTGGGAACTTTGATCTTCTCGGGCCCTTGGGCCTTCGTCCCCTGATGGCTTGCCTCAGCTGAGGTGAGTCCTTCCAGGCCAGAGTTGCGGATACAGCTGACTCTGCTGGGCCCCTTAATCCCATGTAAAAGGGGTCAAAGCAGTGGAGCGTGGCCGCTCAGCGCACTCCACCTAGCCAATGAATACCACCACAACACGTAGAAAAACCCACAGCACAAGCGTGACAATGGGAAACTATGCAGAACAACATCACCCATAGAGAATGAAGATAGAAACTCTGATGACCCAACAATGGCCAACCACCTAAGCAGTCTTTCAGAAATGGAGTTTAGAGAAGAAATAGTGAGATTGATCACAGAACTCAAAGAAAGTATAGATCAGAACACTAATAAAAATCAAGAGATTATAAAGATAGAAATCAGAAAACTCCAAACTGAAGTATCAGGTCAAATAACAGGTCTTAAAAACTCAGTAGATGAATTGAAGAACACAATGAATGAGCTTTACAACAGGTTAACAGCAGCTGAGAATAGAATTGGTGCACTGGAAGATGCGATGCGTAACAACTTCATACAGCAGAAGAGGTTGGAAAAAAGCCTTAAATTAAATGATCAGACAGTGGAAAAATTACTCAAAGAATATGAGCAGATGAAAATAGATGTCTTTGATAAGCTCAACAGAAACAACTTTAGAATCATTGGAGTCCCAGAGACCCAAGAAGAAAATCTCCAGGAAGAATCAACAGTCAAGAACATCATCACAGAGAAACTACCAGAGCTAAAGAAAACATGTGACCGAATCCTTCATGACCGAAGAGTACCAGCTAAAAACAACCCCAGGAGAAACACCCCAAGACACATCATAGTCACAATGATGAATCCCACAGATAGAGATAGAATTCTGCAAGCAGCAAGATAAAAAAGGGAAATTACATTCCAGGGAGCATCCGTGAAATTTACAGCAGACCTGTCACCAGAAACACTCAAGGCCAGAAAGCAATGGTGGGATATTGTGACAAGACTGAATGAGATGAATGCTTCACCTATAATACTGCTCCCAGCCCGACTCACATTCAGATTTGAAGGACAAATACATAGCTTCATGGATAAACAAGAGCTCAGAACTTCACAGATGATAACCCACAGTTAAAGGAAAAACTGACAGGTCTACTCTAAGACAAGAGATACCAACAAACACAGCAAACTTATCTACAAAGATGACGTTAAATCCCATGACAATCATCTCCCTCAATGTCAATGGATTAAATTCACCAATTAAAAGACACAGAGTGGCAAAATGGATCAAAAAGATGAATCCAACCTTCTGCTGCTTACAAGAAACACATCTGAATAGTCAGAACAAACATATACTCAAAATCAAAGGCTGGAGGAAAGTCATCCAAGCAAACAACACCCGCAAAAAAGCTGGGGTGGCCATATTAATATCCGATGACACCAACTTTATACTTAGAAAAGTGGTAAGGGACAAAGATGGACACTATATACTAATCAAGGGGTATGTGCAACAGGAAGAAATCAGACTATTAAACATATATGCACCCAATGAGAGACCAGTAAATTATCTAATACAAATGCTGACAAATCTGAAAGGAGAAATCAATAATAACATAATAATTGTAGGAGACCTCAACACGGCCCTATCAACATTTGATAGGTCAACCAGACTGAAATCCAACAAAAACATACTAGCCCTGAAAAGAGTAATGGAAGAAAGAGGACTAGTAGATATATATATATATATATATATATATATATATATATATATATATATATATATATATATATATATAGGACACTCCATCCCAAAAAACCTGGATACACATTCTTTTCCAATATACATGTGTCATTCTCCAGGATAGACTACATGCTGACACATAAAACATACCTCCATAAAATCAAGAGGATAGAAATCTTGCAGGCTACCTTTGCTGACCACAAGGCTCTGAAATTAGATGTGAACTACAAAGCCACACAGAAAAAAACATCAACAACTGGAAATTAAACATCCTTCTACTGAACAAACAGTGGGTTCGAGATGAAATCAAAAAGAAAATAAAAACTTTCCTGGAAACAAATGATAATAAAGACACGACCCCCCAGAATCTATGGGACACAGCAAAAGCGGTCCTGAGAGGAAAATTTATAGCTCTATAGGCACACATCAGGAAGGAAGAAGGGGCATACCTGAATAACTTAATGACGCAGCTCAAAAAACTAGAAAATTACCAAAAAGGAACCAAAAATAGGGATACAAAAAAAAAATAACAAAGCTGAAAGCAAAACTCAAAGAAGTAGAAAACCAAAAAGCAATCCGAAAGATCAATGAAAGCAGAAGTTGGTTCTTTGAAAAAATAAACAAGATTGATAGACCTTTGGCAAAACTCACAAAGAAAGAGAGAGAGAGAGAAATCTGATAACCAGTATTAGAAATGAAAAGGGGGAGATCACGAAAGATAAAGCAGAGATCCAAAGAGTAATCAGAGACTATTTTGAGAAACTTTATGCTACTAAACATGAGAACCTAGAAGAAATGGAAAAATTCTTGGATGCCTACAACATTCCACATTTAAGTAAGGAGGATGTAGAATTTTTAAACACCCCCATCACCACTGAGGAAATTGAAACTGTAATTAAACATCTGCCCAAAAAGAAAAGCCCAGGTACAGATGGATATTCTAATGAATTTTTTTCAAATCTTTCAAAAGGAGCTACTACCAATACTAGCCAGGCTCTTCGATGAAGTTGAAAAAACGGGAACACTCCCAAACAGCTTTTATGAAGCCAATATCAACCTGATACGAAAACCAGACAGAGATGTTGCCAAAAAAAGAAAACTACAGACCAATATCCCTGATGAATGCTGATGCAAAGATCTTCAACAAAATCCTAGCAAATAGGATCTAATGCATCATCAAGAAGATCATACACTACGACCAAGTAGGTATTATCCCAGGAATGCAAGGTTGGTTTAACATCCGTAAATCTATCAATATCATACACAACAGCAACAAAAAAATAAATAAAAATCACATGATCATATCAATAGATGCAGAGAAAGCATTTCATAAGGTCCAACACTCATTCTTGATCAAAACTCTCAACAAGATGGAATGGAAGGACCCATTCTCAAGCTAGTTGAAGCCATCTACCACAAGTCAACGGCAAATATTATCCTCAATGGAGAAAAACTAAAGGCCTTTCCTGTAAATTTCGGTACAAGACAAGGCTGTCCACTCTCACTGGAAGTGCTTGCTATAGCGATCAGGCAAGAAAAAGATATCAAAGGAATCCACATAGGAAAGGAAGAAGTCAAGCTCTCACTGTTTGCAGATGACATGATACTCTACTTAGAAAACCCTAAAGACTCTACCAAAAAGCTTCTAGAAACAATAGACTCATATAGCAAGGTGGCACAAATCAACACACAGTAATCAATGGCCATTTTATACACCAATAATGATAGAGAAGAGAAGGAAGTCAAGAAGGCAATCCCATTCACAATAGCGCCACACAAACTCAAATATCTTGGAGTCAACTTGACCAAAGAGGTGAAGGACCTATACAAAGAAAACTATAAAGCCCTGCTCCAAGAAATAAGAGAGGACATAAGGAAATAGAAACACATACCATGCTCATGGGTTGGCAAGATTAACATCATTAAAATGGCAATACTCCCCAAAGCATTGTACAGATTTAATGCCATCCCTATAAAGATACCCATGACATTTTTCAAAGAAGTTGATCAAACACTTATGAAGTTCATCTGGAACAATAAGCACCCTTGAATAGCTAAAGCACTCCTAGGGAAAAGGAGTATGGGAGGCATTACTCTCCCCAACTTTAAACTGTACTACAAAGCAATAGTTATCAAAATAGCATGGTATTGGAAAAAAGACAGACTCTCAGATCAGTGGAACAGGCTTGAGTTCTCAGACAATACTCCCCAGACATACAATCATCTAATTTTTGACAAAGGAGTTAGAAATCCTAAGTGGAGCAGGGAGAACCTCTTTAATAAGCGATGCTGGCAGAACTGGTTAGCCACTTGCAAAAAAGCGAACATAGACCCACAGCTAACATCTTGTACGAAGGTAAAATCCAAATGGATTAAAGACCTTGATATTAGACTTGATACCATAAGGTATATAGAACAACACGTCAGTAAAACACTCCATGACATTGAGACTAAAGGCATCTTCAAGGAGGAAAATGCACTTTCCAAACAAGTGGAAGCAGAGATCAACAGATGGGAATACATTAGACTGAGAAGCTTCTGCACCTCAAAAGAAATAATGCCCAGGATACAAGAGCCACCAACCGAGTGGGAGAAACTATTTACCCAATACCCATCAGATAAAGGGCTAATATCCAAAATATACAGGGCACTCACAGATCTTTACAAGAAAAAATCATCTAATCCCATCAATAAATGGGGAGAGGAAATGAACAGACACTGATAAAAAAGAAATGCAAATGGTCAAAAGGTACATGAAAAAAATGCTCCTCGTCATTAATCATCAGGGAGATGCAAATCAAAACAACAATGAGATACCATCTCACATCACACAGAATGGCACACATTACAAAGAATGAGAACAATTAGTGCTGGCGGGTATGTGGAGAGAAAGGAACTCTTATCCACTGCTGGTGGGAATGCCGTCTAGTACAACCTCTATGGAGAGCGATATGGAGATTCCTCCAAAAACTGGATATTGAGCTCCCATTTGACCCAGCTATTCCACTCCGAGGGATATACCCTAGGAACACAAGAATACAGTACAAAAATCCCTTCCTTACACCTATATTCATTGCAGTGCTATTTACAATAGCCAGACTCTGGAAACAACCAAGATGCCCTTCAACAGATGAGTGGCTAAAGAAACTGTGGTACATATACACAATGGAATATTATGCAGCTGTCAGGAGAGATGAAGTCATGAAATTTTCCTTTACATGGATGTACATGGAATCTATTATGCTGAGCGAAGTAAGTCAGAGGGAGAGAGAAAGATGCAGACTTATTTCACTCATCTATGTGTTTTGAGAAAAATAAAAGTCTTCTTTGCAACAATATTCAGAGACAATGAGAGAGGAGGGCCAAGGGGTTGAACTTCTGCTTATGTTTTTCTGTGTAGTTCTAGTAGTTCTGTTCCCTTGGTGTCGTTTTAATCCATCTTCTGTGATTGGCAGGCCCGGTCTTTGCGCTGGTTCTAAGGAGGGGCCTGGGATAGCGTCTTTCATTATGTTTCCAAGGATCCCCTTCTGTTGTAATAGTCTCAGACCGACCTCTGGAACTAGGGGAACGCAGTTGTTATGTTGGTCGTAGCTTTTGCCCTAGACTAGGGCTTTTTCATTGGTCCCAGTATACGTATAGTCTGGCCATGGTTCTGTCAACCAGTCATCTGTAAATCATGGTCTTGGCATATGGATAGACCAAAGAGTAACAAGTCTTCTGGTTTTGTCTTGTCGTTTGCTGGTGAGGTAGGTTAACTTGCTCATAGGTCGAGTTGATCCCATTTTCCTCATTGTCAGGGTATTTCATAATAGGGCTGGCACTTGTTGGTGTCCAAGCACTATTACGGATGCTCCAGTTGGGACTTGTTTCCTGTGGTTGGTGTGATGAGGTATGTCATTTCTACGATTGTGATCCAGGGTTCAAGGCTGACGGTTGGTTTCTGCTCACCTGTGGTCTAAGTCGAGTCCACGTGACATATTTACAGGTAGGAGGTACCCCTGTATTGTAAACAAGTATGAGTTCTTATCCCTAGTGGATAAGAGCTCAGTTTTATAGATTTCCCTCCCTTTTTTTAGTGTGCCTTTGCAGGGAGAAAAGGTGTTACATTATCTTCCCAGTGCATTTGAGGGTGGGGAAAGAAGAAAACTAGAACAGGTCACACCCCCAGGGGAGATAAAAATAGAAATTAAAAAAAATGTGCTCACGTGTACATATGAAAAGAGAAAAAGGTTTTTACCAAATGAGGTAAAGAAAAAAAGAAAAAGAAAAAAATAAATAAAATTAAAGATAAAAATAAAAATAAAAATAACAAAGTAGTAAAAATTAAATTAAATTAATTTAGCTCGAACCACCAGGTTATGCAGGAGAGTGTCTTGCATTTAGGAAAAGGCACGTAAAGAAGTAGTGTAATACAGGTCTAATACTTATGATTGTAGAATAGGCTTCCCCTTTGTCTTTTGAGATTTTCTTGTGGTTGTAGGTTCCCGGTGGTCTTTTCATTTCCCAACCTGACCTTCTTGGGACTGGCAAAAGGTTTGCGATAGGGAGGGCTTGAGTGGAGTTGATGCTTTGGGGGATATTTGTAGAACTGAGTCCTGTTTCAAGTAACTGTCCATGTGAGGAAGGGTTGGTAAGGAGAGTCACGCAGGGTGAGATAGAAAAGTAGTTGATTGCCGTTTCTTGAAGGGGGCAAGGTGCGGGTTTGACTGGTTGTTCCTTCGCTTAGGTGCTGGGCACTGGATCGCTGGGGTAGAAGGTCATTCTTGATGTCTATGTTTTGGAGACTGAGGATGAGGAGTTTTAATAAGTTGGGGGAATTTGGGTGGGAGTGAGCGGTGGAGGGATGGTCAAGTTTTCAAAGGGGGGAGGAGGGGAAAGTATATGGATGGGGCAGGAAAGAAACGAGAAATTCAATTAGAGGGAAAGGACCGAAAAGGAGAGAAAAATAGGAAAAAAAAACCCAGTAGTGAGAAGAGTGAAGAAAAGAGTAAGAGAATGTTAGTTTGGGTGTGTTCGATAAGTAGAGCCTGTAGTATAAGTCTGTAGGTCACAGTCGCTGGTTTGATGGTCTGGGTGATCTCGTGCTTCTGATCCTATATGAAGGTGTAACCTAGAGATAAAGGGTGTGTTAAAGGAGTTTTATCGGGGCATTCTGGTAGTGCAATCTGGGTATGGTATCTCGTGCGATTGAGTCCCGAGATGCATTCTTGGTTTGTCTGTGCTTTGTTTCCACAAATGCCTGTGGACAGAAGAGCTGAGAGGTTATTTTAAGTGTAGCAAGATAAAGGCATTGATGGGGCCCGGGAGATAGCATGGAGGCAAGGTATTTGCCCTTCATGCAAAAGGCCATCAGCTCGAATCCTGGTGCTCCACATGGTCCCCCGTGCCCGCCAGAAGCATTTTCCGAGCATGGAGCCAGGAGTAACCCCCGAGCACCACCGGGTGTGACCCAATACGACATTGCCATGGAGTACTTCCATAAGATCCCTAGAGGCTTATTATGGGCTTTTATAGTAGAAGGCTGGTTACTTACCTGGTCTTTCTCTTTCTATGCTGCTGTTTCTGCTGTTTCTGT
>PVKC010011237.1:0-24894 GCA_004027635.1 Crocidura indochinensis
AAAAAAAAAAAAAAATGTGAATAAAAAAAGCATTGTACAAGGTAGTTAGAATCATTTTGTAATACTAATTATGAAAGTCTGTCAATATATGTCAAATGGAGGTTGAGATAGAACATATGTTAATAAGATATCAATAGCTTTCTATTTTAATGAATTAAAGAATAGATTGGATACTGGATGCATATGCTAAGGACAACATTGAATAATGGAGATATATATATATATATATATATGTATATCTATATATAGAACTAATGAGCCATCAAATATTTTATTTAACTAAGTTTGACTTAAATTTGGAAACATTGCCATAATTGTTTACTTTTAGTATTGTTATTAGTGCCAATTAATAACAGATGCTTTAGGATATAACAAAATATCTTAAATAAGCCTGGAGCGTTAATACAGTGGTTAGTGTGCTTTCCTGTACATAGTCTACCTCAGTTCAATTCTCAAAACTCTATTTGTTCTCCTTTGCCATGCCAGGAGTGATCCCTAAGACAGAATCAAAAGTAAGCACCGAGAACTTCCGGGGTTTTTTTTTTTTTGCCTGATCAGCAAGAACAAAAATGGGAAAATATATTGCATTTAAATTTGAAATGTTTTCTATTATGTTCAGGTTGTTGAGATACATTTGTATGAAGTGTACTCATATTTCATTTACTATAAGCACAATTAAATTCTTCATTTCTATAATCTTTGTATAATAGAAAATGAGTATAATTCAAGGTCATAAAATCACAGAAATATGGTCTAGCAAATAAAATAAAGCAACATTTTATGTAAGATTAGTCAAGTCTATAAAATGTATACCAACATTGAATAACAAAGATAAAAAGATAGCTGGGATATGGTATATTAAGGGTTTTTACAGTAATACTATATTTGTTGCTTAGAATTTTCAGAGGGTTGTTAATTATTCTAAGCCCTCACAACACACACATACACGGTAAATATATGATATGTGTTTATTAGTTGATTTTAAAATAATATGCATAGCATATGTATATATATGTACCCAATACATACTTTTATTTACATTAAATTGAAAATAATGTAGAAGGATACAAGAATTTGAGACTGTAAGAAAGAAATGTGATTACTGTCACAGAAATTTATTCATAATTAGGACTTAATTTTTATAGCTGTGTAAATGTAACCTATAAAATATACAATAGACAGGTAAATGCAGAAATCATTTAAGTAATTTTATTTTGAAATACTTCAAGACAGTAGAAGGCAATATTCAACTAAAGTCATAATTATCAGCAAAAGCAGCAATTCTAACGTTCAGACATCTAAATGAATTAGTATTTGTAGAAAATTTAGAACTGCTTATGACATTTTGCCACTACTTTATATAGTTGCAAATTACCATAAGTATCAATCCCCATATGTAAATATTTCTGCTATTAATACAGACTGCTCAGTTTTTCAAATTGCTTGTAAGAGACTTTATAAAAACATGAAAAAGTGTGCAGCTCTGTAAATGAGTCCTCTTATTCTGTAAATATCATACATTTTTACCTTTGCCTGCTTCTTTTGCTCCAGCTTAATTTACCTGTTTGTTTTACGGCCCACTTTCTCATTTTTGCTGTGATAGCCACTCTTCTTAGGGGGAGAATACTAAGGGGCTCTATTCTCTTTTATATAGACATTATAATCATATTAAAGATTAAGTACATAACTTACAAGTTTGAAAGCACCTAAAAACCTCTAAAATTTATTGTTAAAGCAATTTGTTTCTTAAAACTTTGTAAGATTAATAAGAAATATGTAATCATTCTAAGGGCATCTCTTTATTTTTATATTTACACTCAAAAGAACTTTGTTCCATGAAATCTCATTACCATGAATAGAAATGACAATATGCACACTTAATCAGAGATTCTAATAAACAGGATCTTCCGGATGAAGCAGATGAAGAAACCAGTGTCATCAACATTAGCTGCTTTGCTTTTTCTCTTCTAGGTGGTGATGATTACCATGGCCGTGATCAGGAGCATTCTAGCAGGACTCCGTGGATTGTATAAAAACCCTTGCAGGTGTGTAATCAGCACTTTGCTTCTACGCTTCACTCTCTCAGTGGGAAGATTATCAAGCGAGTGGGTTTGTCATTAATTATGACTGGTACAGCGGTGCTGACACAGACTGAAATGTACACATTTTTTGCAACTTGACATTTAAGCTTAAATGCAATAAGAAATGCAGATTCTTCCAGAGTATTTTATTGATATTATTTTCCAATATATGAACCCAGCCTTCTACATTTGAATAATATACTAACTCTAGTTTGTGAACGAAATTTTTTACTTGACATAAACAAAAAGCAAAAAAAACAGAGTTTCTATTACTACAAATAAAGTTAGTCTTTTAGGAAGTCACATAAAATTTTAACCTTTTTTTTTGTTTGTTTTTTTTGGGCCACACCCAGTGACTCTCAGGGGTTACTCCTGGCTATGCGCTCAGATGTCGCCCCTGGCCTGGGGGACCATATGGGGCACGGGGGATCGAACCGCGGTCCATCCAAGGCTAGCGCTGTAAGGCAGGCACCTTACCTGCAGCGCCACCGCCCGGCCCCAAATTTTAACCTTTTAAATTGATAGACATAGGTATATTTCACTTCACCTCAGATTATTATTTTTATTAATTTTTATACTGAAAAATTTGAATGCAGTTGAAATTATTTTTCTAGCTAATTATAAATTAATGTCTGTTCCTTCAAACCTCTTGAATATTTGATTTCATTTTAAATCCACATCTTTGCCTGAAATTTGTCTTGTGTTAGAGTTAAGAGACATCTAGGCTAAAGGAAAGTCTGATCATTTACCAGATGCTGGCCTGAATCATTCTAATTTTTCTACTTAGACCATCATTACCTAAGTACAAAGGAGCTGAAACAGCAGCTTCACCAGATTTTACTCCCTGCAGATTTTTTGTTACACTAAATGAAAATCTTAGGGAAAGGATGTAGTGGTAATGCTGATTAAGGTTCCCACAAGACCTTCCCCCAATCAGAGATAAATGATGATGTCTTTACAGTTTATTCCTTTTGTAAGTTCATATCTCTAATTATTTTGCTTTTTGTGGAGTCAACGGTATTGATTCCCATTTCTTTGTCTGCATTTAATGTGCTGTATATGCTTTTGAACTAAGAATCAATAATTATCTTGCTCTCACACTAACTTGAAACTATCTTTCTCTAAAGAAAGTTTTTACTAATTAGTTCAAAATTTTATTATCATCTGATTAATGATACTGGTGTAATGAACATTTAAGCTGTCTAGGGAAACATTCAATATTAAAGCTGATTATAGTTTCAAATATTAAAACTTACAAGTAAACAAATTTACAAGTGAATCTTCTTATGGATATTTGAATGTGGATTCTAATTGTGTTTGAATGCAAAAGTTGCAGTTGTAGTTGAAAAATATGCTTTTGCAGATTGCATAATTCTTAAATCAGATTAAAATACAGGAAATAAAACTATATACATTTAATCCTAATGGGCATAAATTAGTCCAAAACATTCATTCCAATACAATAGCATTGCTGGGAATTTTGTTCTCAAATTTCTAACAATTTCTGATATATATTGACATATATAAATTATTTTAAAAGACTATGTCTCAAATAGCTTGTAAAGAGTCTAGTAAGATACACATCTAACTTAACTGCAATGTACTAAGGGATTCTGAAACAGCCTTTTACAAGGGCCTCTAGAAACAAGAAAAAAAATAAATAATCTTATCAGAGAGGGTTTTAAAAGCAATACTAATTAGGCTGCATGTAGAAAATTACAAAGATATTAACCTGGTCAGAACTAGTGAAAGAGTAACATAAGATTATTTATGGTGACAGAATCATTATGTTTTATTATCTATCGGGTTACATAAATGTTCATGATAAATCACTTATTCATCAATTATACATACAGAGTACATCTATAAGGAGAAGTTTAAAGATAATATGAATTAGGGAATTTATAATTTCCTGGTTTTGATATTGAATTTATTTTTATATTATTATCACTGAGGAAAAATAAATAACACATTTTGACACCTTAATATACCTTTGGTAGTAAATCATTGAATTTTTGATTTGCTTTCTCAATATTATTTTAAATATTGTTCATTTGTATCTCTTTATTTTGGATACTAAGTTATTCAAACACTTTGTTCAATTTTCAAATAAGAGTATTTGCTTTGTTCAATTTTCAAATAAGAGTATTTGCTTATTTTTACTAAGCAATTACAGAACTCCCCTAAATTTTTTAAATACTAAACACCATATATGTTATGATTTACAATAGAGATTTTACACCTGATTTTTGAAAATAAATAGTTTTTATACAATTTGTGATATCACACAAAAGTATGAAAAATGATAAAACCTATATGTGCCCTTAGTTTGTTTATGCACTATTCAATTAAGATATAAAAACACACAAAATCCTCATAGACAGATATTAAATAAAGTTGTAGTCTGTATACAATATGAACATGTAAGCTATTAAAGCATGTTTAAATCTTATTTTTTGCTAGCATAGACTTTAAACTGATCTGAAATTCAAATGTCTGGATTGCTAGGCAGAAGCTAGAATGGCTTTTCTTTGTCCCTAATAATGACTCTTTGACATTTTAGATAGCTATTTTATGATGATAAGTAACATCTATGGCAGAAAAGTCTGGACCCAATGTCATTTGATCTAGTCAATGTCTAAGTTCATGTCTCTACATATGTTCTCTTTTGAACAATATGTTCACCCATCTGCTCAGTTTATGTGAACCATCTATTAATAGTTTAGTCATTCTATGAGTTATTTTCTCTTTTATCATACTATAAATAAAATAAAATATTAAAAATAGTAGCTCGATAAATGTTTAATCTTTGAGAAAAACAAATGAGAAAATATTAATATTAAGTATTTTTTATTTCATGTCTCTTGCTCATAAACAAAGAGAAAGGCACATAAACAAAGAGAAAGACAGACCTGCTTTTTAATTTTTTAAGATAAAGCACATCTTTGATCACTGCACATGGTTTGAAAAAAAATACAAAAAGAAAGGATGGAGATAAAATTTCATAACTACACAAGGAAAAGACACATTGAACAAGATTCCATAGTGCTGAAATGTCAATTATGACTGTTCTTAGCAAAACATTAATTGTTTCAATAGAGCAATTTATTCTTAGAACATGCTACTGAACCATCTTCCTTCATATTATTTGTTAGTTTTTAAACCAAAATTACTTTAGCAATATGATTCTTTTAGTAAGTGTCCAAAAATATTTTTTCGTAAACGTTTAAAATCAACTCCTCCTTCTCAACATGGTGCAGTTGGTTAACATCAGCGCAGCTGCAAATGCTCAAGAGTCAACTGGACCAGGAAGTGGAGTTCTTGTCAGGTCCATTGCCCAGTTGAAGATTGTACAGATCAAATATATGAAAGTCAGGAACTGTTTGAACATGCTGACCAAGAGCGAAGAGGAAAAAGAATTACTTGTCTCATTAACAAGTTCTATGTATGTCTCTGGAAAGCTCCATAATGTGGAACATGTGCTCATTAATGTAGGAACTAGCTACTCCATAGAGAAGACAGCAGAAGATGCTGAGGATACTAAGAACAACAGAGAATGTTAATTTTCAAGAAGAAAATATATTTTCTTGCCAAACAAATAGAAAAGAATTCAGCCAGCTCTCCAGAAGAAGTATACCATGAACAGGTCATCATGAAGATGATGAATCAGAATATTCAGCAGCTCACAGTCTCAGGGGCAAATCAAGCCTCAGTCAAGGCTTGAGTGGGTTTCTGAAATGCCACCAAGGATTGACTGCAGTTTGGGTCTTAAACTCTATGGCCTCCATGTGTGGGTTTGGTTCTGGTATGGTAGAAGGAATGGGGTTTATTTCTTTACTACATGTGTCAGATGATTTGAAAAACAAAAAAGAAAGAATGGAGATAAAATTACACAAGGAAAAGACACATCTCAATGATAATGAAAATGATCAAATCATAAAGCCTTGATGTCTGTTAGGTAATGCTGAAGCAAAGGGTTTGCTGGGCTTCTTATTCCTATTCTCCATCAAAATCTATAGCAAATTAGCAACTAACACATATTAGAAAGGTTTTAATCCTTCTCAAGGATATTTTTGTCCTCTTGGGCTTCAGAGAATCTTTTTTCCTTCATGTCCTTTATTTACTCATCAGTGAACAAAGACTTACATCAAAGACTTACAAAGATCTTAGATCACATCCAATTGTGACTTCAGGCAGTGAGAGTAGTTTTGCTAAGCTTGCACACAGCTCACTGTACTTTAACTAGATTTCTTTTTTTTTTTTTAATTTTTTTTTTTTTTTTTGGTTTTTGGGTCACACCCGGCAGTGCTCAGGGGTTACTCCTGGCTCCATGCTCAGAAATTGCTCCTGGCAGGCACGGGGATTCGAACCGATGACCTTTTGCATGAAAGGTAAACGCCTTACCTCCATGCTATCTCCCGGGCCCCTTAACTAGATTTCTAACAAGTATCACAGTGGGTGGTATGGTGACTGGTAATTATTACTACATTTTTTTCTTTTTTTTTTTTTGGCGGGGGCACATTCAGTGACCCTGGCTATGCGCTCAGAAATCACTCCTGGCTTGGGGGACCACATGGGAGGATGGGGAATAGAACCACGGTCTATCTTAGGTAAGCGCACGCAAGGCAGACAACCTACCACTGGCACCACCACTTCTCCCCAAATTAACACTAACTTTAAAGCCAACAAGAAACCAATTCATAAAGATGAAGCTATGTTTGGACTTGATGTTCCCAAAAATCAGTCAAAAATAAGTTATCTCATTCAATATTTTGAAATTCTGGGATAGGTAGAGAGAGAAAAAAGAAGACAGAGAGAGCGTATGTATGTGTGTTTATGAGTGTGTGTATATCCTACAATATTCCTATGTCCATCTCTCTTTTTCATTATGAATAAAGATACAATGCAAATACAACTATGATCTATCACTTTTTCTTACTTTATTTAAACACTGTGGTTTACATAGTTGTTAGCAATCCAGTTGTTTCTACCTTATATTCTAACTATCCAACTTCAGTGTAAAATTCCCTCCCACATTGTCCTCGACTTCACACTTAACCTCAAGCATGCCCCATTGGCAGGCACATAATACTTTATTTTATATTGCTTGGTTACAACTAAGTGGTAATATAATTATAGAAAAAAAAACTACAGCAAAGAAAGTATGTGAAAATCATTATATCTCACAATGTGATCATTAAGTTGTGTGAAGATTTACATAGATGTTTGTTCAACTTGATCATTGTGACTAGTTTTATTTGATAATTTAGGTGATTTTTATGCCACTTTGATATTTAATTTGGTGTGTTCATAAGGTGTCAATATTTAAAAATTTAGAGGTTTCACCTGGTCCTGTATTGCAGCTGCACGGACCCAAGAATTCCAAGTTCTATGGCAATTTTTATTTCAGCAGCTAAAGATAGAGACTGTTGATGACAGGGCTTCAGAAAGTATAAAAGGTTTGGGGAGGTGGAGCTGGAGCTGTGGCACAAGCTGTAAGGCGCCTGCAGTTGCCTGCATTAGCCTAGGATGAACTGTTGTTCGATCCCCTGTCATCCCATATGGTCCCCCAATCCAGGAACGACTTCTGAGAGTATAGCCAGGAGTAACCCCTGAGCGTCACTGGGTGTGGCCCAAAAACCAAATAAATAAATAAATAAATAAAATTAAATTAAATTGAAAAATTGGGAAGGTGCCTGAATTCACTCCTAAAATACCCTGGAGCTTTCATCCCAAATATCTATATACCTTGAGTTTGGGTAGTTTGGTCAGTCAGGTGTCTTTGTAGAGATCAGTGGCAAAAAAGGTGAAGTTAGACATTGGCATGGTTGCTATTGGAGGTTGTGAATGAAACTTCCAAAGCTACATCAGGGCAGGGACTTGGTGCCCTCCCACTCCTAGGAGTGCCCAGTTTTCAGCTGAGAGATGGTTGTACCTGCAATTTTTCACTGCTTGGTTTACATCTTTATCGAGAAAAAAAATGTGTCAATGATGATGGCAAAGAATATAATGGTGGTTGCCTATAGTTTTAATTTTGTTTGATGCACATATTTTTGTTGTTACTTATGGCCACCAGGTTTCAAACTCTTATGGGCAAGTGACCTACTCTCTGTATAATGATTTTTGCTCTTGTTTGATATATTTTATTTTACTAACTTAAAATTGAATTCAAATGCAACCACAATTTTACTATTAAGTCATCATATATAGATGCAAATAAAATATTTGAAAGTTCAATCACCCTATTGATTTTTGGTAAACAATTCTACTTAAATAAAGTATTCATCACAGCAGAGAATAATTAATTAGTCACTATGAATGCAATATGTGACATTTTCTCTTTTTCGAGTGAGGAAATTATATATATATATATATATATATTTAATACATTTTTTAATTTATTTTGTATTTATTTTTGTTGTCATTTAAGATGCTACTGAGTAGAAATGGACAAAATTAAAATTAGAGTTCTAGATAAAAAGTGAATAAAAACGAATAAGAATTTATCTTTAGGGACCTAAAGATCATATAGATACTAAAATGCTAATTGTTCATGCAAAATAGTAAATCAGTTAATATAACATATTATTTTAAATTTAAAAAATGTTTAGTATGTTATTTGAAGATTCATTTTCCAAGTAGTGCTTAGGGCTTTTAGGATTTAGTACCAAATATTTTAAGCCAAAGAAGCTAGAATATTCAATGCTAAGACTCAGTGATGGCTACTGATACCATGAATACCATGGTACCCCAGATCTGCAGTGAGAGATGTTGGGGGATTCTTGAGTACTGAAAACATGTTCAGTAATATGCATAGGCAAGGAATTCTCTCCTTATTACCAGGTGGTTTGAACATCTTAAAACAAATTCATTTGTGATTACAAATATTTTACCAAAGAGAAGTCATTCAGTTCCCAAATCTGCCAAGTAATTTGAAAGTCTTACAAAAGACATTAGTTATGCTAGTGAAACCAAGCAAAGAAAAGCAATTAAAAAAATAAATTATGTTTTATGAGCAATAATGACATTTTGCTATAAAAATTGCTCTACACTAACAGAACTTTAGGATTCTGATTAGGGAGAGGAAACAGAAAAAAAGAAAATCACTGATATAGATATATATCCAAGAGGTAAGCATGTTTTCCAGGGTAATTTAAGTGAATGTGGTTAGGTTAACTTTCCTGCAGTTGTTTTGTTGTGCTGATGTGCAGTTGCATGGACAACAAAGTTTGTAGTAAAATAAGAAGATTATCACATGCAGCACAATAACAATTAGATAAGTTTTCAACCTATTATACAATAATTTATGGACTTTGTAAAATAAAAAATTCAAAGCCAGAACTATTTTCAATTAATTTAGCATATAAATCAAAAATACATATAGTATTTTAATATATAAATACATTTATATATTTAGTACCACTCAAGAAAAATAACAAATATAGCTCAGTCAAAACTTGGTAAGGTAGATAGGATTCTTAAATTATAACAAAAGATATTTTCCCTCTTTGAATTTTATGCTGTTATAAATTTATCTCTATACTACGAGAACTTTAAAAAACTGAAATTTTATTGTAATTTAATTTGTCAATAGCAAAGATCTAACTTAAAGAACATTTATTTTTTTAAAGTTTACTATTGACTCTTTTTTTTTTTTTTTTTGGTTTTTGGGTCACACCCAACAGTGTTCAGGGGTTACTCCTGGCTCCATGCTCAGAAATTGCTCCTGGCAGGCATGGGGGACCATATGGGGCATTGGGATTCAAGCAGATGACCTTTTGCATGAAAGGCAAACGCCTTACCTCCATGCTATCTCCCGGGCCCTATTATTGACTCTTTATGATTTGTTCCCTTATAAGATCTTTAAGTTCAAAAACAAAAATCTCACGGAAAATATTTGAAATTAAATAATTTTTGTTAGGCATCGGTTCTTTTATTTTTGCATTTGTCCCGCTCCTATACTTATTAATTTTTGTACAGAGATCAAATTCCATTTACCCACAGTGCTGCTGGTAGAATATATTGTGTCTTTGAAGGAATTAGAAGAAGGTTACTTTCAGCACTCCCTGGCATACATTTGGGCCTTGCTTATCACCGTGTGTGGAAAGTGAGCTGCCCACAGTTTCATACAAGGAGGCAAGGTATTAGAAAAGGTGTCCAGCCTGTTTCTGACTCAATCCTTCTCTGTTAAGGTGGCTTTTCTTCCAAGGATTCATTTTACTTAATCTAATCATACCATGAATGAATTTAAAAGGAAAAGCTAATAACAGCAGTTATTCCAGGCATGCTGTTAACTTACGAATGCTGTTTTCATTGCCCAGAATACTGCTTCTCTACTTTACTGGAAGAAACCAAATTCATCTTGCAAAACTTTAATTCTCCTGAAGAATATTCCTGATACTGAACTTATTTTCTTCTCTGAATACTTGGAGTATTTGATGGGTTCATGTTTTTTTCTTTTCTTTTTTCTTTTGTTTAAATTGATTTTATTTATAAAAATAGTAAATAGAAGCAAGTCCCAGAGCGCCATGTCATTCTGCAGCTTTTCTGGGGGAGAGGTTTTCCAGAACCGCTTTGAGACAGGCATATGTGTATGTGCCAAGTGCGGCTATGAGCTCTTCAGCTGTTCCAGTTACATGCACTCGTCTCCATGGCCTACCTTCAAGGAGACGGTCCAAACAGCGTGGTCAAGCACCCTGAGCACAACTGTTCCCAGCCCTGAAGGTGTCCTGTGGCAAGTGCAGAAACGGACTTGGCCAAGAGTTCCTGAACGACTCAGCAGCTCGCTCAAGTTCATCCCCAAAGGCAAGGATATTCCTGCTTCTGAGGAAAAGTAGTTGGCAAGTTCTCTCCATGATCCTTATTCCATCTGCCGGGGATGGACCATAGACTTCACCTGAGAAGAGACAGCAAGAAGCTCCCAGGCCTCCATGATGAGCAACTGTTCCTGAGGACGCCCCATCGTCTACCCATGCTTCCCCATTTCACGGGTCTTTGGGGGTAGTGACTGACTACTTGGGCACCCCTACAGCCCTCAAGATGGGCCCTGGATGATGGCACACCCCCCTCTACGCTTCTTCTCTGTTCCCTCTCTGCCATGTCTAGACTACCCTGTTCTCAAACCAGACCCTGCCCTTCCCCAAAGTGCCCACTTCCCCCAGGACCTGGAAGAGAAAACAGATGAGATGCCCACTGGCTAACCCAGCCCTGTCACTACAAGACCCGCCCTGGTAAAACCCTAAGGCAATCAGAGTGGTGACAACCTGTGACTCGCTGGAAGCTGTCCCCACCTACTCCTGCTTACAGAGGACTCTTGAGCCCTATTTCTCCATCTATGCAACCGAATTGCCTCATTGGACACAGGAAACAGCTGTGTCCACATTCTTGCACAGAGGAGGTCACACTCCTAGTGTAGGGCTCAACACTGGACAACACAGCTTCCCTCTGGCTGGGGTCCTTTTCAGAATCATGAAATAAGTATAATATACTCTGTATGCTAAAATAAATAAAATAATAATAATAAATTCTTCTATTAATAAATAGGCATCTATTCTTAACAACTGAGTTATTTCCTCAACTCCTGCAGAAAAATCACCTTTCCTGACAAATGGTACTGGAACTGAATTTATTGAAATTCACAGGCAAATGAAGATAAACATTAATCTCAAACTAAATCTCACACCTTATATAAAATTTACCTTCAAGTGAGTCAAACATATAAAGTTTAAAACTAAAATCATTTCAGAGGAAAAACTCATAAAACAGGTCTGTACATTTTGCTACTAAAGAATTTTAATATAATAAAGGTAAAGTGCAGGCAGAAACGACAATATATATTTTTCAGTCTTTATTTGTGCTATTTTAAACCCCAACCTAAATTGTATTTTAAATTACTTGTGATATTTTTAAACCCCAAACTTAAATTGTTTTAAGCTAAATGCTGATAGAAGAGTATGAAATATATTTATTTATTATATAAGATAATAAATATCTTATTCTTTTTGTCACCAACATATACACATTCAGTAGTATATACAAATTAACATTTCTCTAATGTAAATAATGATACTTTATCTACTATATGATATGCATTATGGTCTTTAGCATATGACTATGACAAAAATAACATTTTTATTTTAGGATTTATCATTTACTAGGACTTTAGAACATCCATGATGCTGTTATTGGACTAGTCTTCTGAGTTATTATGTGATTTTTTATGAGTCACCACATGAGAAATCCTTTTGCAAGATCTTTATAACAAGGGATATATTTTAGCTTTTTACTAATTTCCCACCCTGAGCATTCAAAATGTTTAACCGTGCTTCTGTACAATGAAGTATCTCAAATGTGGAATTGAGTGAATACATTATATTCATCATATATAACTGGCAAAGATAGGCATTAAATTTATCATATGATTAATAGGGTGAGTCAAAATTCCATAAAATAGCATGAGACATTCTGTTCTAATAACTATTTCAGTTATGAGGAAGTGTGAAGCCTGTCATATAATAGAGTGTCTTATGTGGGATATTCAGATTTTGATTGTGTGCAAAAAAAGGTGGGGAATCTCTTTTTTCCATATTCTCACTGTTCAAATAATACACTATTTATAAGACAGGGCTTATTTTAGATGTCTGTTTAGAGAATCAATCTAAAATGGACTTGTTTATGTATCTGAAAATATATTAGCTAAACTTATATTGAAATTTAACTGGAATATTTTAAGATGCATATTTCATAATATATTGATAAAATCTGAAGATATATCTATATAGCTTATTTATCTATTAAATGTTTCCAATTGTAGTTAATATTGTGTTATATAATCTACTGAAATGTTTATGCACATTCTCCACCCTGGATTTTTTTGGAGAAATTGAGTTATACTGGGTGATGTGCAGACTTAATTCTGGCTCTACATCTCAGGAATTACTCCAAGCTGTGCTCAGAGATGAAACATTGGTGGGTTGTATACAAGGCAAGTACCCTACTCCCCTTTACTATTACTGCAGTCTCCCTACACCCTGGATTTAACCTGAATTTCAACTTAAGATGTGTACTCTAATATTTTCTCTTGAATAGTTTAATCACTCCCTAATTTTTATCAATACATTTCTTCAAATAAAACTGATAATTTACTAAATAAGAAGTAAATAATATGTCTATATGGAGACAGAGTATGAATTAATGTGTAAGACACTTGCTCTGCATGTTAGCAATTCCAGTTCAGTCCCTGGCACAGGATAAGGCTTCCCAAGAACATCTGGAAGAAAAGTCTTGAACAAACCGTGAACAAGCAGAGTGTAGTTGACACTGTCACCATAATAATGGCATATTTAAAAATTAGAACAAGTAATTTATGTCATATTTTAAATATAAATAAGAGGTTTGATTATAATTCAGTTCCTCATATATATTAATTACTAAGTTTTCAATAATAAACAACCAGATAATATACATTTATAAATGAATATTTTCTTAATTTATGAATTAAAATTAAATATTAGAAACTGAATTTATTAATTCAAATTATATTTATCATTATAATTTGAGAAGTAGGATTGTCTTGAAATTGAGTCCATAAACTAATTGTTTGTATGTTGCATACATTTCTAAACTTACTTCAGTAAAGCTTAATAAATATATTCTGCATTTATTCTCTCTCTCTCTCTCTCTCTCTCTCTCTTTTTTTTTTTTGATTTTGGGCCACACCTGTTGACACTCAGTGGTTACTTCTGACTATACGCTCAGAAATTGCCCAAGGCTTGGGGTACCATATGAAACGCTGGAGGATCGAACCACAGTCCACCCTAGGCTAGTGCATGCAAAGCAGATGCCTTCGAAGGGTCTCAAACTCAATTTACCTTGGGGTCGCAGGAGGCAAAGTCGTGGTGATCCTTGAGTGCAAAGTCAGTAGTAAACCTTGAACATTGGGGGGTGTGGGGCCCAGGAAATAGCATGGAGGTAAGGGGTTTACCTTTCATGCAAAAGGTCATTGGTTTGAATCCCGGTGCCCCATATGGTCCCCCGTGCCTGCCAGGAGCAATTTCTGAGCATGGAGCCAGGAGTAACCCCTGAGCACTGCCGGGTGTGACCCAAAAGCCAAAAAAAAAAAAAAAAAAAAAAAAAAAAAAAGAACATTTGGGGGTGTGACCCAAACAACTAAAACAAAACAAAACAAAAAAAGATTCCTCTAGGGCAGGGCCACAAAATGTTATCTGGAGGGCCGTTTGCAGCCCACGGGCTGCGAGTTTGAGACCCCTGCCCCTGCGTCACTGCTCTAGCCCCTATTCTCAAATTTTAATTAAAATATTCAAAGTTCATTTGAATTTATTAAAGGATGATGAAAGGTGACGTAAAAAAAGAACTGTTTTAGATGAAAAATTCTGATGGATGTTTTCTTAGTTTATAATATTGATGTATCAAAGCAGTAATGGTCTGGGACAATGTCACCTTAGTCTTTAGCTCAGTTTTCTGAATGTGACATTTCCAGAAGAACCTTCATTGTTAGCTATATCCAGTATGCTCAAATCTGTGTTGTAGGTCGGCTTCATGTTACTACTCACAATTCAATTAAAATAGTCTTTAATAAAAAATATTTTATGACAAAAAGGTAAATGATATCTACCTGAATCTAATAGGCTCCTGTATGGTTGCTTAGGTTAATGAGTAATGTAACTATATAATGCAAACAGTTGAATTCAGTCTTTATTTTCAAATGTTTAAATTGTTGATAATAAATAAAAATGGAGGAACCTGGAATTAGACATTTTGTCTTTTGCACAGCTGACCCAGGCTGATTCCCAGAACCCCTTGGTCCTACAAAAAGTGATCCAAGTGCAGAGCCAGAAGTAAGTTCAGAGAAACTATTGATTGAAGCAAAAACAAACAAAACAGCAACAAAAAATATGGTGCTGGAGAGATAGCACAACAGTTGGGCATTTGCCTTGCATGCAGCAGATCCAGGAGCTACGGTGGTTTGAATCCTGGCATCCCATATGGTCCCCCTGAACCAAGAGCAATTTCTGAGCGCAGAGCCAAGAGTAACACCTGAGCGCTGCCGCTGCCGAGTGTGACCCCTCCAAAAAAAAAAAAAAAAAAAAAAAAAGACAAAAAAATATACCCCAAATAAAAAAAGCAAACAAAAATCCTGGAACCAGGTGATGGATGTCCAGCAGGTAGGATGCATGCTTTGCACACAGCAGGCCCAGGTTCGGTCCCAGCAAGTTGAATTCAGTCTTAAAGGATGGATAACTCTAATTGCAGATTTTCTTCACTTGCTAAAAATTCATTAAACTCCTAACACTCAGGGTAATTGATTTTGTAGGGATCTCTATTGCTGTGCTGCTCCCCTTTTCAGGTACCATTACACCAAGATTACTAACCTTTTATTATCTTTTCTGTGAGTCATCTTAAAAAATTGCATTACTAGGGTCAGAGGGGTGGTGCAAACTGTAGGGTGTCTGCCTTGCAAGTGCTAACCTAGCATAGACCCTGTTCGATCCGCTGGTGTCCCATATGGTCCCCCAAGCCAGGAGCGATTTTTGAGTGTGTAGCCAGCAATAATTCATTGCAGACATAAACGTAAAATGAAAAGATTTGGTTCCAAGGCATTTCATAATTTTTATATGTTCCTGATGTCATATTGTACCTACCTTCAAGGTGAATCTCAGTAATGCCTGTATAAATGACTATAAAACCTTCCTATAGAAAATTGCATACGGAGTAAGCTTAAAAATTAAGACTAAAGAGATCAATAAATATAGTAAAGGAATAAAAAATGGTTCGATGCAGTAGAACATAAGAACTAGATTAAAGAATTGAAATTATTGCAGTAGGGAATGAGGGTAGAGCAGGGAAGGAGTACTCTGAGTGTTTTATTGGAAATTTATATATGTGAAACTTATTACCAGTATTGCAAATAGTGGTGTCTCTGATAAAATTCAACATATACATTAATTTAAATATATATTCTAAAAGCCATATGACAATATTACCACTTATTAATTACTATTTGTTTCAAAATGTTTGTCAGAAGCTTCTGGAAACCAGTCAAGAGTATCATTCTGCATGTTACAAATTTTCTTTAAAGTTTTCAAGATACATAGTTCATATTTGCCTATAACAGAACTAGAACTTTCAAGTTGGTACCATGTATGCTTGTTTTTTGTTTTTTGTTTGTTTGTTTGTTTGTTTTTGGTTTTGGGTCACACACAGTGGCACTCAAGTGGCTCTGCACTCAGAAGTCGCTCCTGGCAGGCATGGGATCATAGAGGATGCCAGGACTGAACCACCTTCTTTGCTGGATCCGCTGTGCCAAAGGCAAACACCCTAGCACTATGCTATCTCTCCGTCCCCTTGTGCATCTCTTTTAGTAATTAATAGTACCTAATAGTAAATTTAAGGTATTTTTGCTTCTAGTAAGCTTACAAACTGCTTTGTTAAATTTGATTTTTTAAAACTTTTCCACTTTTAAAAAATTTATTTTACTGAAGTGCCAAGCATCCATGTTTTTAATTGTTCAAAATATTGACAAATACAATGAAATTTTGGAGTTAGTTCAAATATGTCATGTGCAAAATCACACTGTTTTAGATATTAACTGCACATTAAATAAAGAGAACAGGTTGTTGAATTACTAAGAAAGTATAAATAAAGTAATTGTGTTAAATGATTATCTAAACAGGAGCAAATAAGTGAATTATAAACTGTGAGATTTTTTTCATTAAACTAATATAAGACATTTATACAAATTAAAAGCCTTGAATAGAATAATTTCAAGAGAAATTCATTGTTTTTTTCTAAAAGTCCATCTCATTTCACATGTAATATATTTAACCATCTTCAAAATTCAAGGAAAATGCATCTGTAGTATGATAGTTTTACTTCATCTTTGGCAGTAACAAAATGCTATAAAATCAGAAATAGAAAACCACATGACTTATGTATGCATTGAATGACTGAGCCTTTCTGTTAAAATTTGTCATATGTTATAACATATACATAACAATTGATCTTTTTAAGTTAGTGGTTGTGGGAGAAAATTTTTATTGTTTTACAGATATATATTCAAAAGTAAAATCACCTAAGTAAATTCTGCAGACTTGATTTTTATTTTCAATAGCTAATCTTGTTTCAAGTGAAATAATGTGGTTATGGCTCTCGACATTTGTTAAGTTTGATTATAGAAAATGGCAGAAAAGTGGCAAAAATGTTTATAAATGACACAGAAAAATGTTTAAGCACAAGTTAAAAGTTATTCAATGTTTTGTAATATGTCACCAACCACTTTAGACTTTAAAGAGATTTAAATACATTAAAGTTGAAATTTGTTGATATTAAAATTAATAAGCATTCAATAGTCAATAATATAAATATATTTTAATTGAGAATTGTAGCAAAAAGTCTTTAAAATCTTCCAGAATTTTAGAAATACAAACAATATCTGTCATCAAATCTTTACTACTCATAACTCTATTATCTTGCACTACAATGTGGAAAAAAAATAATATTCTTAGCATCAAATAAATAAAAACAAATGACTCAAAATCTACAAAGTCTGTCAACATTAGTATTGTTAACCTTTGAATATGTTTACTAACATGTGCAGCTTCACCTCTATGTAAAATATAATATTTTTATCAAGATAAATATAGATGAATATAAAATTTACTGATTAAGAAGTTGAAGATGTGTAAAGAAATAATGAAAAAATGTGACTCGAGAAATAGGCTTCAGGAGCCTTAAGAACTTCACCCTGGTACCAAAAGCAAACAAAGATGATGAAAAAATTGGAAACTACAGAACAGTACCCCTAATGAACACAGATGCAAAGATCCTCCACAAAATCTTAGTAGATAGGATACGACGCCTCATCAAGAAGGTCAGACACCATGACCAAGTAGGTTTCATTTTAGGAATGCAAGGATGTTTTAACATAAGTAAATCAATCAACATAATCAATATATCAACAAAAGTAAAGATAAAATTCATATGATCATATCAATAGAGGCAGAGAAAGCATTCAATAAGGTCCAATACCCATTCATGATAAAAACTCAAACAAGATGGAAATGGAAGGAACTTTTCTCAATATAATCAAGGTCATATACCACAAGCCAATCTCAAATTTTATTCTTTTTTTTATAGTTTTTATTTTAATCATAGTGGCTTACATATTGTTGACAATAATATTTTAGGTACATGTTAACATAAAGTCAGGGGATTTCCCTTCACCAAATTGCCTTCCCTCCGCCTCAGTTCCCATCCTACCTCACATGTCCTCTTCCCTCAACCCGGAGTTGCCAGGATAAGTGGTCCCCTCTGTGCCTAGCTAACTACTTGGTGGTCTTACACATGCTTAGTCTTGGTACTTCCCTTATACCCCACCCCCAATTGGGATGCGGGACTAGTTAGTTCAAGTTATGTGGTTTTGTTTGAAGAAGGGAAAAGTAATAATCTGGAGAAGAGAAAGAAAAAAAGAAAGAAGAAAAAAGTCAAATACTCCAGAAATGGACGGAGACCTTCTAGAGGGTTTCATCCTTGGTTTGAGAGATGTAGGGAAAAAGAGAGGGTGAAGCACCACAACAGTGCCTAAAGCACTGTCAGAGTATCCTGTGAGCATTCAAAAAAGAAGGAAAAAAAAGAAAAGAAAAGAAAAAATAAATAAAAATAAATGTAGATATCCACTTCAATTGCCAAACTATCACCGTGAAATCAACAATAAAAATATATTAGTAAATAATATTAATGAAAAAATAATAACTGAGTTTAGGAGAAGATGAAAATGAGAGAAAGAACAAGGATGAGAAGATGAAGGGGAAGGAGGAAAAGGAGTGCAGCTTTAGGAGGAAGAATATGCAAAGAAGATGAGGAGAAAAAGGAAGAGGAGGAGGAGGAGGAGAAAGAAGAACAAAGAAGAAAAAGAAAGTGAAAGAACAGGAAGAAGATGAAGAAGGTGAAAGAAGAAGAACAAGAATATGTAGAAGATGGTGGAAGAAGAAAAAAGAAAGAAATGAAAGAAAGAACGGAAGAAAGAGAAAGAAAGAAAGAAAGAAGAATGAAAGAACAAAAAAGAAAGAGAAAGAAGAAAGAAAAAGAAACAGAAAAAGAAAGGAAGAAAGAAAGAAAAAGAAGAAGAAAGAAAGAAAGAAAAAAGAAAGAAAGAAAGAGAAAGAAAGAAAGAAAGAAAGAAAAAGAAAGAAAGAAAGAAAGAAAGAAAGAAAGAAAGAAAGAAAGAAAGAAAGAAAGAAAGAAAGAAGAAAAAAAGAAGAAAGAAAGAAAGGTGAAAGAAGAAAGAAACGTGTTAAGGAGTTATCTCTCTCTATAAATTCACATATCAGCTTTAGGAATCAAAGTGAAGAAATGTATTTTTACAATGACATTAACATTGGTTGTGTCTTTAACCATGGTATTATAAAGGCCCTGGGTTAGACTATGCATGTATAAGCAAACATTCCAGAGAAATGGTTAGGGTTGAATTTTGTTATATATTTTTGTTGTTGTTTCCTGATATGTTTAGAAGTAAAGACATTTTTTTAGGATTTAAGTACCATTCAAAAAATATGTGTTGCATTATAACCATAATTTGCTCCTTCATGTAAGTGTAACTCAGCAGACATATATTTAATTATAGGTAAATCTAACATATATGTATATATTATATACATTATATTATATATTATTTTATATAATATATTATATAATAATGTATATTATTATATATAACTATATATTATAATTATATATTATTTATTATATAATATATTTTATAGAATACATAATATATTATGTATCACATATTATATAATACATGATTTATAATATATTATAATTACATTATAATGCATTATTGTATTATATATTATTTTATATATACATTATTTTATATACATTATATACATATATATCAAAGAGCAAAATTATCCTCATGAAAGTTGATATCAGGAATTTTGAGAAAGCTCTAAATTGTAGTCCATAAGGAAAATAATTCATATTTTACTGATTTTATTATAAATATGTATTAAATGTCATTATTTCAAGTTTGGCATAATTGACATTAAAAACTAAGCCAAGAAGGCCAAAAAAAATATCAAAATGTGGGTAACAATGTAGGATAAGCAGCATAAAAGAATTTCAGACAAATGGCTGCATGAGTAAGCACTAGAAAAATGCTTGAGGTTTATTTTTGGATTTGCCAGCTAACTGGTGTAGGAGTGTTCTGGAAAGAGCCAAAGAATCATGCAGATTGGTCAGAACTCATAGAAAGGTGTCAAACATCTTCACAAAAAATGAAAATATGTTGCAATCTCTCTTTAATACTAGTCATGGACTGTAAGGAAAAAAATGTCCTGGATTTGATATTTCTTCTAGAAACATTATTCCAAATGTAAATCATAGTTTATAAAATACAAAAACTGAATTTATACTACGGATAGATTATTGTATATTTATTTTAAGTAAAAATCATGTAAATTGCATTGAATACATTTTAATTTAATAGATAAATTTTTGGAGCAATATAACGTAACCCCAATTATGAAGGCAAGAAAATAGTAATTATAATAATTTAAAAAATGATGCAACATCAAAGAGCTTATAATAAATAGTGCATATATGAGCTACTTTAGGAAAATTAATCGGGGAGAGAAAGTACATTTAATGTTATAATTTAATAAATAAAATTGAATTCTAAGTTTAATTATAATTTTAATTGAGAAAGATACTTATGGCATCAAAATATTAAGTGGTTTTGTTTTAGCTAATATATGTTTGTTCTCAGTGAAAATTCAGAAATTTGATGATTATTCACTTACTGATATATTAGAATAGTAATCATTTAAAACAATTTTCTGTATATTTATTTTTCCCCAAAATTCATGAATAAGTGTTATTTAAATGTCATGAAAGGAGATAAATTTTTATTATATAAATATTAAAACATATTAGCAAATCCATAAAATGCTCTCTGTGATCAAATATTCACTTATTATATTGATGATAACATGTCTTTTTGGCCATCCCAAATGACCGCAGAAATTTAATAGTACTTATTTATTAACACTTAAATAAGTGTTATTACAGAAGGCACTTTGTATATTCTAATCAAGATTTTTTTATTGCTAAACTTACAAATGTTCAAATATGAGGATTCATTCAACAAGTAGAACCTCTTGTTTTAATAATAAAAGAAAAAAACAGAAGTCAACTTTTTTGTTGATATTATTTTTGGTTTTTGGACCACTCTCGGTGATGCTCAGGAATTACTCTTGACTATGCACTCAGAAATCGCTCCTGGCTTTGGGGATCATACTGAATGCCGGGGGATCCAAATGCAGTCAGTCCTAGGTTAGCACACGCAGATGCCCTACAGCTTGGACCACTGTTCTAGCCCCGGTAATGCATTTTTATTGCCTACAGTATGATAAAAAATTATATATAAGTAGTGATAAGAAAATACACATGTTGAGAATTGCTTTTGTAGTCCAAAGTGACAGTATACTATTAAAATACTTGAATTAGACACAGATTTCTCAATTTTGATCTCCAAAATCTAGAAGTAAGTTCTAAGTACCAATAGGTGTGACCCCAAATTTAAAAATAAAGAAGAAAATAACTGTTTCTTTTGTTTGGGGGCCTTTCTAAGTCATGTTAATGGCCTGCTCCTACTCTGTCCTCAGGGATCATGTTGATTGATGGTATCAGAGATCAAACCATATACCTACATGTCAAAGGCAATTATCTTATACCTTGTACTATCTCTGTACCTCAGAATTTCTACTGTAGAAACATATAAATATAATTGTGGATAACAATGATGTTAACTTTAATTTCCCAGTGACATTTGCCTGGTAACAGATTCACACACACACACACACACACACACACATACACACATACACACACACACACAAACACCCATATATGTAAATAGATATTTTTCAGTAGATACATTTAGAAAAGTTTCCCATTTTTTTAAACATTCTCTCGTATTTTGAAATTTTTTTTATTGTTTAACTGTCACTTGTGCATAGTCTACTACATGATATTTATATTTCAGGTATTTAATTTAATAAATTTCTATAAAATGCATATTTTTCTGTTTTAGAGATGAAGATAAACATATTATATTCATGCATCCCTTAGTGATATTTAAAATAATACAGACTGCCTATATGAGTCTCAAAAGCAATTTTTTATTTTTAGTTGTCTATTTTTTTCATGTGTGGGGCATTTGGACCACACTCATTGGCTCAGAAATTGGTCTTGGCAGCTCAGGATCCGTTTGGGATACCAGGGGTGGAACTCGGGTTGTTCCCAGGTCTACCACCTGCAAGGCAAATGCTCTACCCACTGTTCTAGTGTTCTGGCCCATCAAAAGCAATTCTCAAGCTATCAATAAAGTAGGCAATGATATCTCATCATATTTAATTATGTTCTATAATATTCACACAGTCACCACATTGCCTAGAGACATTTCTTAGAGCATATGCAAGTTAAGTGATTCACGACTACATTTTTTGTCAACAATTATCAAATGAAAATTTAGACCACAAAAGACATTTCTTTCTCATTTCAGTCGATTTTATGCCCATCAGTGACTGAATATCTTATTTTGTTTTTGACTAAAATCACATTGATCTCCTACACCTGAAAGTTATTTATTTATAAATTAAGTTACTTCTAAATATTATATAAAATAACAAATATTTTCCTCTACCACATAAGATTTTTTTCTAAGATTTAAATGAAATGAAGGTTTCTGAGTCGACAGATCAACTATTTAATTGAAAATGTGTCTTCTGTTCTCATGTGTGAAATTAATTTTTATTTAATTTGTCTATATATCCTGATATAATCTGAATCTGAGTTTAAAAGTTATGGTTTTCAGAAAAATGGAAGAGCAGTGTTAGCATACTCTGAGATTCACAGATAGCTGTGGTCAATATTTCTAAACAATAGCAGGGTATATTCATATATAAATGAAAAATTTATTTATTTGGTATTAATTATCTTAAAGTAGGAAACTACCAATGCCTCCCATCTTCCTCCTCCCCCATCCTCTGCCAGATATTGTACTTCTCACACTCATTACAATTGTTATGATAGTTTTTAGTGTAGTTATTTCTCTAACTACACTCACATTGGTGGTGAGAATGCTGCACAAGCGATGGAGCTTTTCATTTTATAATTGAAGCCCAGCTACACACATGCTTGAAATTTTGAATACTAATATTTTGATTAAAAAATGTTGGATACTAAAATATTCATATGAGGTCGTACCTTATTCAGTTACAGGTCTAAGATAAACATGTTAATTGTGTACCAATGCAAGTGATTTTTTTGTTTTGTTTTGTTTTGGGGTCACACCCGGCAGTGCTCAGGGGTTATTCCTGGCTCTGCACTCAGAAATCGCCCCTGACAGGCACAGGGGACCATATGGGATGCTAGGATTAGAACCACCATCCTTTTTCATGCAAGGTAAACGCCCTACCTCCATGCTATCTCTCTGGTCCAATGCAAGTGATTAAACTAGATCTATATAAAGACACTCAATGTCTAGCACACTGATATAATCCTGTTTATATAATATAAACACCCTAACAACATGGCTTCATTTATTTATTGCTTAAGCAAGCTCCTACTTTCAGCTGAAGCAGTGGCACAAGCTGTAGGGTGGTTGCCTTGCACTCCCTAACTTAGGATGGACTGTGGTTTGATCCCTCAGCGTCTCATATGGTCCCTTAAGCCAGGAGTAATCCCTGAGTATCACCAGGTGTGGCAAAATAAACAAAAAAACAGGCATCTACTTTCAAACATGAGCCAAAATCTTTCTTGAAACCTGGCATTCATTTATTTACAAACATAAAATTTGTTTAGAGTTGAAGAACTACAGCATAACATTTTTAGTTTAGTCTACTTATCTTATACTTCATGATATATCCTCTCTCAAAAATGTAATTTTATTTATCTACTTCCTGTGAATGTGCTTGATATATTAAAATGAATAACATATATTGAATCTATTATAATTTAATGTGTTCCAACTTTTTATTTTATTGATTATTTGGACTGTCTTTTAAGCTTATTTTGTCTAAATTTGTATTTGTTAAGTGTATACATGTGGGAAGCTGCTTGACCATACAAGATGGAGTCCATCAGCCATAGCCTGTGCTCTGTGGAAAATTCCACTGAGTATGTGTTACTTACCCTGCAGATGGCTGTCCTTGAGCTAAAGGAAAATAGTTAAACTCCTTGCATCTACGAACTTATCTGGGCCATGCAGACACATAGCTGAGAGGGAACTGGTTTTATATGTTTTTTAACATCCTAAGAAACATAAGTTTTTAGAAGAAAAAGTCTTGTCCTAGGTTTGATTCATAAGTAAATTTTTAGTTGAGTACAATTAATCATAAACCATTGTTTTTAGATGTAATGCTTTTATGTCTTTATAGATAAAGTTCTAGAAGTTACAGTTTCAAGTAAAATGCTTTGTTAAGATAAGATGTTCTGCTTGTCTGCTCCTTGTTTGCCCCCTCCTGCCTGTTGCAGGTGGTTTTTTAAAATTAAGTAATTGGTGTTTAGTCAGAAGATGCTTAACCTTTTTTATTTTTTTTATAAATTTTTTTATTTTTTTATTTTTAATTATGAGAACAAAGATGCAAAGAAAGAGGACAAATAAAGTTACAATGGAAAGATTATCACCCATAAACAGAACTCCCATAAGTCCCATTGCTGATATCTTAACAATGAATTTTCAACCAAAGAATATTAAGAAAAATAAAACAGAACCCATGTACAATTACTT
>PVKC010011238.1:0-11731 GCA_004027635.1 Crocidura indochinensis
TCCTTCCTTCCTTCCTTCCTTCCTTCCTTCCTTCCTTCCATCATTTTTTTTTTGTTTTGGTTTTTGGGTCGCACCCGGCAGCACTCAGGGGTTCCTCCTGACTCTACGCTCAGAAATAGGTCCTGGCAGGCTCGGGGGTCCATATGGGATGCTGGGATTGGAATCACAGTCCTTCTGCATGCAAGGCAAAAGCCCTATCTCCATGCTATCTCTGCCCCACGGGATTGTTGAGGTTTCCAAATTTCCAGGACTTTAGACTTGGAAATGAAATTGTGAAACTTAATCTCAGAACATGATCAATTAGGTGGATAATAATATCCTACTTAAACCAGGAAGAGATCAGTGACAGGATTTAGGAGCAATTCTTGCTCTCTTATCTCAGAGCTCTAGGCTAAAAGTTGAGATCAGAAAGGTGTTAACACTGACCCCATAGAGAGACACTTTATAGAGTTCAGGCTGCCCTGGCCTCTAAATGCAAGCTCTATAAGATTCATAGATGTACTCAGCTCAGCTTTTGATCACATTTTTTTGGTGCACAACAACTGGTGTTTGGAGAAATATATTTCTCAACTGATTTATAGATGTATCCATAATTCATCTAGACACATACTTTCTATTGTAAGCAGCTATCAAAGGATGGAGTAATGTCCACATATACATTACATTGTGTATGATAGGCACATAATTCAAGGTAGGGACCCTGTAGAAGGGTATATAGGGATTGTGTAATTTTTCATAAAAGTCCTACTGCTAAAGGACATTCCGTAATTGCAAATTCCTAAAGCGAGGATCCAGGTCTTTGGAGGTAATGATCTCAATCACATGGTTCAGGGATACTAGTCTGGATTTTATCTCAAAGGAAGAAGGGCAGAGAAAGGTAAGGATCTTTTTCTTTAAAGGAAACACCATTTCCTTTATATATGGCATAAGCCACTTTAGCTTAGATCCATGGGTAAAATGTGCTCCTGAGTGGTTCATGGAAGAGGCCACAGGCCAAGGTGAAGTGAATAGATTTAGGGGATAACTGTCATTAGTTCTCTGTGCCCCTGAATTTATAGAGCATGACTCATCTCCAGTACTACCTTATGTGGTGTTTTGAAAGCTTCTTTCACCATCAGGATCACTCCGATTTTACTAATAATTTTTTTTCTCTCTCTCTGGATTGAAACTCTGTGTCTATTTGTATTTGCGAGCCTCTTGCCAAGCAAAAACTATTCATATCTGTTATGGGCCAAAGCTGGCACAAAATAGATGCTCCAAATACAGGATTGCTGGTTTGGTAAATGCCTGGTGAATAGAAGAATAGATGAAACCTTTTAGAAATGAAAAGGTACAAAATCCCTGTATGAAAAGAGACATTGAGTTCAAGGCACTCCCCTTGAACTAGGGCCTTCTAGGGCCTTCTAGAACTAGGGCTTCTCCCTCCCTCTAGTCCCCATGAACAACCCGAATATGTATATTAAAAAAATATTCACATCGGGGATGTTTACTGAAAGAATGACTAAAGAGGTGCAGAAGTCTGAGCTGTAACATTATTATATTCAAAGAACACTGTGAATTTCTGCCTCTGGTTTTTCTAAGCTCACTTCACTCCCCTGCAGATTGGAACTGGACAACCTTTTCTGACTTGGTTATACCAAGTGGAAGTAACATCCTTTCCCACCCCCTGCCACATCAAAGAGGGCCTGGGAGCAGGGAGGAGTGTTATTGTGGCTTTTCACTTCAGGAAGCAAGTATAATGATGCTATTCATTGCATTAACTGCTAAAAACTATCATTAAGTCTTTGAATGTCTTATAATCATGGGGAAGGGAACTAATACTTAGGAGCTTCAAATATGCCAGGCACTTAGCGGTCACCATCTCTTTTAATCTTCTCAGTGTTTCTATGAGAAAGGTAATTTGAATCCCCATTTTACAGATGGGGATCATCCCAGAGAGATAAAATAACCTGCCCAGTGGGGTGCTGGGGTTGAACTGAGGAGTATTGCCTGTCTGGAAATCTAGGCCTCTGTTTGTGATATAGAAAAGCCAGCCATCCTTCATATTCCTAGAAGACTTCTTTACCAACAAAAGATTCTGTGTTATAAAGTGCCTTCTTAACACCAAATCCTTTGTTTGACAATTAACCTTGAGAAGAGTGGGAGGCAGGGGTCAGACCCCCATTTTGCAAACAATGGTCAGAAAGCTTCACATTGTTGCTAATGAAAGGAGCAGGTCTTCATCAAGGCTTTTTATCCTATTCCCAGTTGCCCTACTTAGATGATGGTTATATCATTGGTTGCAGCAGAGAAAAAAATGAACAATTTGTTATAGATTCTAAACCTTGTCACCATGTAACTCATGTAACTCCCTTCTTTATCTTCCCAGAACTTTCCTGATCATAGTAGGAAAGTCTCATGACTGGAGACTGGTTCCTCTTAGCAAACTCGGTGAGGCTGGGGGCTTATTTTTTTCCTAACCAAATACGATTTGTTTCAAATTTTATAGAAATTAATATCTTTCAATATAATGTCAAAAACATTCACAATAACTTTAGATTTCCTGATAGTAATATGATCATCATCCACTGAGTAAATTTCAGCAGCGGAATTTAAGAATCACCCCTACTTCTCCTGTATGTAGCTTGACTGTACTTCTGCTTCATCAGTCCACATCTTAAGACCAAGGTAATTTTACCTCTACATCTATGTATTTAGCTCTCTGTGGCTCTCAGAGTTTATGGCCAATAAACCACATGGAGCATTTGTTCAAGATTTCCTTGACTAGAGAAATATTGATTCTAAGGTCTGGGCCAGCCTATTAACTTGTAGGCTTAAGATCCCAGGTGATACTCTTGATATTGCCAGTTTGTATAACATACTTTGAGTAGCAGGTGGCCAGCCCAGCAGTTCGTAAAGTGGGGGTACAAGACAACTCTTTGGCATGTAGGAAGAAAACTAAACATGTATATGTATATTTATGAAGTATAAAACCTTTTTACTTTAATAAAGGCTAAATTAGGTATGATAGTACAGTAAGATATATAATTAATGTGCTAATAAACATGCCTAAATAGAAGTGTATGACAAAAAGAACTTGCTAAAACTAAATAATTGGCTTTTCTCCAATAGAATGTGGTATGTGGTCTCCCTGAGTCAGCTGTGCGCCTTCAAGCTGGTAGCAAGTACTTTCAGTGGATTAATCATGATAGTTACACACTTGACTTTGAGAGTATTGGTCTAAGGTGCTGAAATCCATTGGATTTCACAGGTTCTCAAAATTAGCATTAGTAGTATTTTGGGGAATTTGTTAGAAACACAAATGATCAGATTCACCCAGATTTACTGCATTAACTGTTTGTGGGGTTACTAAACAAACTGGTTAAGGCAATCTAACCAGAACTCCAAGATACCTGAAAGATGGTATAATATTATTATGAAAAATGTTTGAGCATTGTCACCCATACATGGTTCACCTACTAAATCACACTGAAATTTACTTTGGAATTTTGCTTGGGAATAGTGGGGACACCTATAATGGGTTAGTCTTACAGTTTCACAGTCTCTCACTGCTTATTTGTTTTTATTGAGTTAGTGTTGGTTTAGAAGACTATATATGATATGGGTACAGTTCCAAATATGTTACTGCCCTGCACAAATCAGCCAAGTATCAATATGCCATCAGGCTCCAAGTCTGTACTTTGTAGCCTGAGTTCCCTGAGAAAATGACTTCCAGCCCACTACCTCCTCTCAGTTCATGCCTCCTCATAAAATCTTCAGGTTGGCTGCTTGGTAAAAGTAAACTGTTCTTACTTTTCTGCATGTGCCTATCTTCTCTCACTTCTCTTTTATGCTTGCTGCATTTAGCAAATCAAAGGATAGACTGCCCAATTACATTTGAATTTTAGATAACTCACAGACCTTTTTCAAAAGTACCATGCAATCACATATTTATTCAATAAAGTACCCTTATTTATTAGAAATTTAAATTTAGTCCACTTTGGTTTTTGTTTTCTATGCCTAGAACCTTCATTCTGTGTATATTCTTCCACACTGCCAAGATCACCATTTCCTTTATGAGGACTTCAAAGTTCTTCAGGCAAAGACTGTGCTCTGACTATGTCCCTGAGTTGTGTTCTGGAAGGAAGTCCTCACTATGATTGGGATTTTTTTTCAAGAGAGAGAATAACTTTCCTTATTGTGCAAACCACCTCTGCTCTCTAGGTCATTTTGTTCTCAATGTCTGAACCAAATTCAACGGGATGCCAACATTTGTTTTAAAGATCAATGAGTACAGCTTTTAGGAACTTTTAGATTTCTAAAACCAAAAGCATATTTTGGGCCATCCCTTTAGTTTCCACTTGGCCCTGCTCTGCTGGCCCTCTGTGACTACACAGGCTCTTGCCAATGGACAAACTGTGCTGTGGAAAGAGAACTGAGGGCCAAGGCAGGCAGATTACTCTTGCCATTATTCTGTTTCCTGTGAATCTAAGCTTTCTGAGTCTCTGCCTTCTGAGCTGAAGAACATCTGTCCTAAGAATATCTAGATTGTGAAAGTTTAGTTAGATGCCAACGGAAAAGAGACATTACCAATTGTAAGGAACTCTGGAAATAGTGTTTGAATTTGATCCCAGTTTGAATTGCTGGTTTATGGAGCTGGTTCATCTTGCTCATCCAATTAGTCTCTAATTTATCTCCTCCTGCATTTTTCTTTGAGTGATGCTAAGCAGCTATTTTCTGAAGACCAAGTGTGTCAGGTACTTCATGCACATGTTTTATGCACATTGTTCCAAATCCTTATCAAACCGGACAGTGTCCCCATTTTGTGGAAATGGAAACTGAGATCCAAATAGTTCGCACAATTTTCTGATTATTCATGAAGTTTGTTTTGAAGCCAAACTGTTTTGATTAGAGCATACAAACCCTTGAATCATAGAAAATTTAACTTTATTATGGTCTTATAATTAGGCCGTTGACCTTTTCTTGTTCCTCCTAGGGCCCCTGCCTCTTAGAATACCTTACTCCTAATCTTGAACCCTGGCTTAGATATTTCTGCAAGGGAATAATAATATGGCATTGGATCAGTGGATAAAAGAGGCACAGAAAAGGATCTATAAATATCATTCTTTCACTCCAAAGCAGTTGCATTTTCGATTCAGCTTCAAACCCCACATAAAAATTTGACCTTGACAACCTGTCTCTTTATGGCATCAGCATATGCAATCTGCCTTAGGAGCTGTTCTATCAGTTATCAGTCTCTCATGCTTCTATTTTATTCCTCAGAGCAGGGAAGGCACTGTTTATTGCTTATCAAACAATTCTTCTGCTTATTTTTGCTGCAAGACTTTGGTTATTCACCTCTCTACCTCTTAACATGGCTCATCTCAATTCCTTGAGTAAATGGTGCTTTTTTATTGGTGGTGATTCTTTTCTTATTCAAGCAATTGATATAGAGATGGACATACTACACAATCATGGAGAATGGCTAATGTTGGGACCTGGGTTCTGAACAAAGAGGGACACCATTTTGTAAAGACCACATGACAGGCTTACCTTCTGTTCTGAACAAAGAGCCACAGCATTTTGTAATGACTACATGATGTAAGTAACACGCTAGATTTCCACAAGCTTATTTCCATTAACACCAATCCAAGCTACCTGGTCATATCAGGAAGCCTATTAGGGAAGAACATAAGGGAACAGTAGAAAGGTGCCCCTAGACAATAGTCAATCATTTTAAAGATCATCAAAAAGTTAGAACCTCCCTATACCTCTTCCTTATATAATCCTCTTCATTACCTTGGGCAAAATTCTTCTCCTTTTTTGGGGGGGGGGCACACCCAGTGACACTCAGGGGTTACTCCTGGCTTTGGGCTCAGAAGTCACCCCTGGTCTGGGGGACCATATGGGGCATGGGGGATCGAACCGCAGTCCATCCAAGGCTAGCGCGGTAAGGCAGGCACCTTACCTCCAGCGCCACCGCCCGGCCCCAAATTCTTCTCCTTTTAGAGATGATCCTGGCTGGCCGATTTGTGGGCTGTTGGCATATGGATAGACGGATAAAAGTTTTCAGCTTTACTCCAGTTGTGTGGTCTCAACCTTCAACTCTGGGCACTAACAGCTAAGAAGAGAAGTCTCCTGAAAACTTCTAGAAAGGTCTTTTTTTTTTTTTTTTTACTTAAATGAGAAAGAGACATACAGAAGGCAGACCCTGCAACCTCTGCTTTGTAATGATGTCTATATAACAGTGGTATCTATATATGTTCACAGAACTATGTCTGCAACCAAAACTATTTAAAGAACTAGCATGTGGCAATGCCGTGATGCTGGGTATAGATGGACGTTACCTTTTTAAATTAAAAATATTGAGATATTGAACAAACTATTTTTGAAGAAGTGTACTGAATTAATCCCTTTGGGCTTCTATAACAAAACACAGTAGCAAATAAGTCCCTGGGGATCACCTCCAAATATGTTTAATATACTGGTTTGAGTTGACATTTATAGTCTGGGAGTGGCAATAGGATGTCTACTCAGGTCACATCATATACTCAGGTAAGGTATACTCAATAAAGACAAGCATCATGTTTGTGTGAATTTTTATTGCTAAAACTACAGTGTGTAACACCTGTCAGGACAAGCACCAATCTGTGTATTGTCTCTGCTCCTGGGATCCTTTTGACCCTTATCTTTGCGCTCATGGCTGGGTAACAGGGACAATGTAAACTTCTGAAGTCACCAATTAGGGGGCTAAAATAATAAAATCAACATATGACCTGAGTAGGACATCCTATTGCCACTTCCAGACTATGAATGCCAACTCAAACCAGTATATTAAACATATTTGGAGGTGATCCCCAGGGACTAAGGTCTGGTAAGATTCTGCACAATTCCCACCTTAATAAAGAAGATTGGATTCCCTTGAGAGAAGAGATGCTTCAGCAAAAATGTAAGATTAAAAAAAGACCACCCAAGATTCAATGTCTTTTTCTCTTGATAATGCCATAGCAAAAGGACAATGAAAACTCATCCAGGGCAAATTGGATAAAGACATAGAAAACTGGGTTTGCAAGAGAAATGAACATGCATTGCATAAGTGTGCTGTCCTTACTTCTCTTAGTGTATCATTTCTTCACTTTACGGGCTCTCTTTGCTCTCTGGAGAAATTTGCATTCTCACTTGAATGTCATTTCTTTTTTTCACCCCATTTTTCGAGTAAAATTGATTCAATTTACTTTTTTTCTTCTGAAATTAATTTTCTACAAGAATAAGCAGAGGGGCCCAGGAGACAGCATGGAGGTAAGGCGTTTGCCTCTCATGCAAAAGGTCATCGGTTCAAATCCTGGTGCCCCATATGGTCCCCCATTGCCTGCCAAGAGCAATTTCTGAGCGTGGAGCCAGGAGTGGCCCCTGAGCACTGCCGGGTGTGACCCAAAAACCAAAAAAAAAAAAAAAGAATAAGCAGAGAAACCTGGGGCACCTTAGGTCAGGGCTGACTTTCCTTTCTAGTGGAGAGCAAAACCCGAGAATCATGTGTTCCAGAAACTCAGATGGTAAGGACCAGTTTCCATGTAACCTGAGTAAGCAGGTACAACCTGACAGATGCAGCTATGGAACTTAAATAGATCTTTGTGATGACACTCTGAGTACCTATCTGACAAGGTCATGTGGGACCAAAAGGGAGGGTAACATCAATTGTTCTACAAAAGCTGCTACTGAAGATCTCTGGCTCCCAAAACTCACAGCTGGAAATACTTTAACTTCCATAACAAAAGAATAATTATTCCTGTTTGCTTCTGTTTGTTTGAACGTCCTAGGTTCAGGGTCAAGATAGCTACCATAATGTAGTGAAAATTTTCTTCAAATTTCATAATTCTAAGCAAATAGGCTTTTCTGTTACAGTTGGTACTGAAGATCTGTTTAATGAGTTGAAGTGAGTGAAAGGGCTGTAGGAATATAAAATGAAGATTTTCAAATCGAAAGGTAAAGAAAGGAGACTAGAAAGCAAAATTGGTTAGTTTTTGAGAGTTTGTATCAGACACTATGCTAGACATGATGCATACATTTTCTTGAATAATAGGTAATTCTGAAAAATAGGTGTTTTGTTTTTGAACCAAAGAAGAATTGGAGTTTGACTGATGTTTGATAAATTAGTAAGGTGGTTGATTGGGCTTTGTGTCTTTATCATGGGCTAAATCCTAAGTTTGTGAACTCATATCATGGGCCACTTCTGGAACCTGAAGTCAACTATCTGATAACTCCACCTAAGATTTTCCTGTCTTGCATACACAAGTCCTATTTCTCCTCGTGTAATTTATCTTCATTTCCCTTGTGATGGGTCTTCAAGTCTAATCTATTAGATGGGGAAGCAGGAATTAATCTGTACACACACACACACACACACACACACACACACACACTGACCCAATACTCCTCTCTTAGATGACTTGTTTGTGTGATTATGTTCTGGGTTGTAGTTTTATATTTCTGTGATGTGGGCTAATAGCTGATAGGATTACTCTAAGTAGGGAAATTAAAGATAGTTTCTCCATAGATACTCAAAATTAAATAATTTAAATTCACTTATTTACAGGAGAAAAATGCCATCTCTTTTTCCTATCCAGATTTTCCAACTTTAGTTAGCCACTTTCTATACCCAATACTTTCTCTTTTGTTATTATGCTCCTTTATTTACTAGTTCTTTTTAGAGTTGCATTTCTTTTTTTGGGGGGAAGGTCACACCCTGTGACACTCAGGGATTTCTTCTGGTTATGCACTCAGAAATCACTCCTGGCTCGGGGACCATATGGAAAGCCGGGAATTGAACCAAGGTCCATCTTGGATTGGCCACATGCAAGGCAAACAAACACCCTAAACGCTGTGCTATCACTTCGGCCCCTAGAGCTGCATTTCTTATAAGGCTATATGCTTTATTCTCTGCTTTCCTCTGTCTATTCTGCCAAATAATTTCTTTTTGTTTTCTCTCTACCTTTCTTTCCCTCACTTCCCTTTCATGTTTTTCTATACAACCTCTGATTCTCCTTTTCTCTCTTTTTTCTTCTTTTCCTCCATCCTTTCTACTCCTCCCATAATACCTCCCTCTATACACTCTGCAACAAACTTCTTCAGCCTAGTATTCCTACATTTGAATACACAGACAGGGGTTTTGAGTTTTTTTCCTGATCCACTAAAGCATTTATCCTGCTCCAAGATTTTCTGAAGCCAAAGCATTTCTCTGTGGAAATGACTCTTCATGGTACCCACTGAAGGGCATCTGGATTCTGCTGCCAGCAGTCTTTGAAGCCCTACCATGCATCTGGTAGGAAATGTTTTTGGCCAGAAAACAGCTCAATTATCTATGCACTCCACCCCCAACCCCCTATCCCCAATCTCTCTTTCAATCTGTTAAAACCATCCAGATTTCCTGGGTTCCATTTATAATGAAAAACTATTACCATTTGGGGACTCTGATAGTGAAACCCATGTATGGTTCCCTATTGCCTGCAGAGAGGATGCTAAAGTCCTCTGCAGGCAATCAAGACTTTCAGAGTCTAGGCTCACCTAGAGTCTTTAATCAGGGGTTCTTAATCTGGGGTTAAAAAAATCCTTGAAGTTCCAGGCAGAATGGTTTGTGTACACATTTCATTGTTTTTTCTTTTTTTATGCATGGAAACTTCAAAGCTTTCATCAGTTTTTCAGAGTCACTCTCAAATCAAAATGATTAAGTGTTCATTAATCTTGCCCAGGAGTCAAGTAATTGGCACTTCAAAATGCCATTTTTATAGTCTTAATACTGAACATCTTGGTTACCTTTGCTAGTAGGCCTTTCTAGTATAATTTGCTCTTTTTAACTTTGTTTTATTTTTATTTTATTTTTTGGGGGGAGGGTTTCACATCTCAACAATGCTCAGGGAATATTTTAGTTCTGTGCTCTGACCACTATTGACAGTTCTTGGGACATTATATAGGGTATCTGGGATCAAACCCTGGTTAGTTTATGTACTATCCCCTGTACTATTTCACCAGTTCCCCTATTCCAATTTTTGTACCTGCCTCATTTCTGACTTCTGGGTATATTTTGTTTTCTCTTTACAGCACCATCTTTCTTGATCATCAAAGTTAACCATTGGTTTCAGTGTCTGGATAATGACTTCATCTATCACAAATGACAGTTTCATTATAATATCTTATATAGTTTCCTCATGAAAGCAGATCTTTTTTATTATATCTTTATTTAAACACCTTGCTTACAAATATGATTGTCATTGGGTTTCAGTCATGTAAAGAACACTCCTCTTCACCAGTGCAACATTCCCATCACCAATGTCCCAAATCTCCCTCCTCCTCACCCTAACTCACCTGTCCTCTAGACAGGCTTTCTACTTCCCTCATTCATTCACTTTGTTATGATAGTTCTCAATGTAGTTATTTCTCTAACTGCACTCATCTCTTTGTGGTGAGCTTCATGATGAAAGCAGATATTAAGAAGTTATATGTCAATAGCATATTTTGAGAATGATCCTCAAAAAACCCGAGAAAGGTAACAGGCAATGGAAAAGGAACCTGATAGAAAATTATTATCTAACAAGTTAAAAGAAGTGAAGTCTAATACTGTGGACAATGATCCAAGGTTTCAGTCCCACTGGTAAGAAAAAAGGACTTTTCTCCTTTTAAAATAATTTCTTTAGAGAATGGAGAGGAAACATTAATTACATTTTAATATTAAATTTTAAAAATTCAATTGTTATAGGGTAAACCACATTTTATAATAATGATAGAACTTACAGTTTTGATGTTTACAACTACTGGATGTTATCAATATCAAAATACCCAAGACCCTCCATCAGTGTCCTTATGTTAATTCTATTATACCTCATCATACCTTTACCTATTTCACTCTTTTTTTTTTTTTTTTTTGGTGTTTTTGGGTCACACCCGGCAGTGCTCAGGGGTTACTCCTGGCTATCTGCTCAGAAATAGCTCCTGGCAGGAACTGGGGACCATATGGGACACCGGGATTCGGACCAACCACCTTAGGTCCTGGATCAACTGCTTGCAAGGCAAACACCGCTGTGCTATCTCTCCAGGCCCCCTATTTCATTCTTAAGCTATATTCTCAGTTCTGTGTCCAGGGTCAAAATTTTAATAATTATTTAATTTTTTTTTGTTTTGTTTTTTGGGCCACACCCAGTGACGCTCAGGGGTTACTCCTGGATATTCGCTCAGAAGTCGCTCCTGGCAGGCACAGGGGACCATATGGGGTCCGTCCTACGTTAGCGCAGGCAAGGCAGGCACTTTACTTCCAGCACCACCGCCCGGCCTAATTAATTAATTTTTAACAGCTGATATTTTCTAATACCTTGTTTTATTTCTTTATATATTACAAATAAGTGAGAGCATCTGGTACTTGTCTCTTATCCCTCTGTCTTATTTTTGTTCAACATTATACTTTCCAATTTCATACACATTGCAGAAAATAACATGCTTTTATTTTTATGACAGCAAAGTATTACATTCTGTATATAAATCACAACTTCCTTATAAACTTGGGTGGTTTTTCTATCCTGGTTATTATTACAAGTGCTGCAATGGATATAGATGTGCATAAATATCTTTTTCAAATAAATGCCTTGGCTGCTTAGCATGCACTCAGCTAAAGAGTCATAATTGATAGTAGTTGAAAGGTCCTGATTTTTACAGAAATAGTTTATTATATAGGGTATAAGTAGGGCACTTAGAATATCTGCAATGT
>PVKC010011238.1:11831-24989 GCA_004027635.1 Crocidura indochinensis
TTTTTTTTTTTTTTTTTTTTTTTTTTTTTTTTTTTTTTTTTTTTTTTTTTTTTTTTTTTTTTTTTTTTTTTTTTTTTTTTTTTTTTTTTTTTTTTTTTTTTTTTTTTTTTTTTTTTTTTTTTTTTTTTTTTTTTTTTTTTTGTGGATCTTGGGTCACACTCGGCAGTGCTCAGGGGTTACTCCTGGCTCCATGCTCAGAAATTGCTTCTGGCAGGCACGGGGGACCATATGGGGCACCGGGATTCGAACCGATGACCTTTTGCATGACAGGCAAATGCCTTTTCCATGCTATCTCCCGGGCCCCTATACAACATTTTCAACAGTTTTCAAAGATGGGCAATAGTCTTGCTTCATTCTATTTTCTCACTTTTTTCCCTTTGCCTAAAATCCCCCTATCTTCTGATAGAGATATAGTCATAATTCAAGATTATGTTTTCATTTCTATAGTCTATTTTTTGAAAATAAAATTGGTATTTCATTTATAATTATTCAAATTATTATATTTTGTTTTTTATCTTTCCTTTTTGGACTTCACCTAATGGTGCTCAGAGTTACTCCTATATCTGCACTCAAAGATCACTCCTGGGTTTTACACAGGGGACCAAATCAGCTGCCAGGAATTGAACTTGGGGTCTGCTATATGCAAGGCAAACACACTACTGCTGTATTTTCGCTGTGGTTCCTGCAGAGTATTTATTGAACTACCATAGAAAGAATAGGACTGCTTTTTCATTTGGTCTTTGAAACTGGCAAAGCATTATGGGTAGATGTACTGTCTCTGTTTCTAAAACATCAAGGGTAAAAGGTTGGTTTATTAAGTTAGTTTATTAAGTGGTTTGTTAGGTGAGTCAAAAAGTACAGTACAAATAGTACAATAACTATTGGTGAATGGCTTGCTCAAGCACAACTCACAAGTATTCCCTTTTACATTAAGTTTTGACTACATCAAGTTCTTTGCCATGGCCTCTTTTATTTGACGTCTTAAAATCTAACACCACATGTCATTCATTTGAGGACCTCAGTCTTTTTAATATCTTAATCTTTAGTTGACTCAGCTGTGCTGAACAGTTTTGGATAAAATTTATATCTCAGATAAAAATGTTAAGGAACTCAACAAATATTAACTGAGTATATCATTGCATATACTTTGAAGGGACTTTTCAGTCTTTTGTCACTTCCTTATTATGTGAACTTGAATAAAGAAATTTGCCAACCCTCACTAGTTTTCTCAAAGGATTAGCTATACTTAGCTTTTTTCAACTGATTATAACTCTGATATTCAGACACATATTTTTAAATTATTTTTTTTGGAAGGGCTTGGGGCAACATTGGCTTTATGTAGGCTCACCTCTAGCTTTGTGCATAGGGATCAATTCTGAAGGTGCTTGGGGAAATCTAGTTTAGGAAATCAGACAGGGATTGGTTATGTGCAAGGCAAGAGAACTGTACGATCTCTCAGGAATCTCAGACATACATTCTTAACAAAAATAATAATAAAGAAAACTTAGTCTCAACTCCTGCTTCTTCCTTCATAACACTAGATTGAAAAAAAAAACAGTTGAAGTCTTGATATCTAATCTCTTGTAAAGTTCTTTGTATGTTTATGAGGAAACCTCTCTCATAATTAATTGTAATCTCTCTCGGAGAGTGTCTAGTAGGTTATCATGCTTTATAAGGAGTATACAGAATTGTTATTTAAATTGTAAATATTTTGAATATGTTCTGGCCTATATCAGTACTTTCTACTCAGTCTTTAACTCTCAATTCTGTCATGTTAAGCAGGAAACTTCTAGTAATTCATTCAGGATGTGCTATCCAGGCATTGTAATCTGCTAGCAATTGATGGCTATCACATTTTGTTTCAGTTATTAGTCCTGTCTCATTAATTGATCTCACATTATGAATGAAATTTATAATATTTTTCAAAAAAGTGTCTGGAATAGGGGCCAGAGCAGTGGTGCAAGCGGTAGGGCATTTGCCTTGCACTCACTAACCTATGATGGAACGCTGTTCGATTCCCCAGCATCCCATATGGTCCCCAAGTCAGGAGCAATTTCTGAGCGCATATCCAGGAGTAATCTCTGAGCATCACCTGGTGTGCCTCCCCTCACCGGGTGTGCAATAAGATTCTCATTCACTGTGAATGAAATTGTCTATGATTTCTTGTTTTGAAGGAATTTCTTTATAATTCTAGAGGTGGCTAATTTTCCCAAAAGATCTTCCTTCGATATCTTTATCTTCCCTTTATGCATTAAGTCTTTTATTATACTCTTTTATTTGTATTTGACCTATTTGGTTAGGTAAAATTATCCCACCCCAAATGTATAGTGCTTCCTTGGAATATTTATCTTCTCTGGTCATGCATATTTTCACTTAAACCTTTTCTTTCTTTGTTATAATTTTTTTTTGTTTTCTAGAGGATAAGTCAGGGTTCAAATTACATTACTCAAAAAATTTGCCATGTGGTGAATATCATGGGTATACACTTATGATGTTTGATTTTGGAAAGTCTTGGTAATGAAGAATACCATTGAATGGATCTTTAACTTGATGTGTTTTTATAATTTTTGTGGAATTTATAAAATTATTTTTATGTTTTTGATGATATTTCATGAATTATTCATATTTCTTAACATTTTTTTTTATATTACCAGAGAAGTTTCTAGAGTTCAAGAGTGATCTATAAGGGTTAAGGTGCTTGTTTTGCACACAAAATCAAAATTTTTTGGGGGGGCCACACCCGGTGACGTTCAGGGATTACACCTGGCTATTCGCTCAGAAGTGGCTCCTGGCAGGCATGGGGGGCCATATGGGGAACCGGGGGATGGAACCGAGGTCTGTCCTAGGTTAGTGCAGGCACCTTACCTCCAGCGCCACCACCCGGCCCCACAAAATCAAATTTAATACATGGTACAGAACCAAGAGTAAGCTTTGACTACAACTTCAATGTTGATGGCTACCCAAACAAAACAAAACAAAAAAAACGAAACTAAACAAAAATGAAAATATATTTATCACATGCTCAAACCTGGCCTGTATACTCCTCCCCAAGAAAATTAATTAAAAATATTTTCCTGGGACACTAGGTCAAGGAATAGGGAACAGTTACTTTGGTCAGTCATAGATTGGTAATTGGTGAGGAAAATTTGATAAATTTCTGTTCATGGTATGCGGAACATCACATTGCAAACACACAATGTGAGTGGAACTGGGTTGGAAGACAAAGCACACAAGAAAAGTGAAGTCATTAGCTAGAATAGTCTCAAGAAGAACTATGCAAAAGATCAGCCACAGAAAATAGAAAGTGGAAAAATGATAGAATCATAAGTGCAGGAAGATACCAAGAACCTCTAAGTAGCTGATGCTTCATTATTTCATTGGGGAGACAGGTTCATATTCTTAAAAAGACCCCCAGCAATCTCACAGAAGACACACATGCTGAATCTTCATCTATCTTAAATCTATAACACTATCGATTCCCTGGGAACTTCTCTAAGGCAGGGTTGAATTACACAGAGTGCAAATATTGTAGGTAGTCATGCTTTTTATGATCTTCCCCCAACATCTATTTCCTATTTGGAAATTTACTTTAAAAAATGATAAATCCACAGACCTACCGTACCTGTACTTCTTTGTGGTAATCGAGTTTGTGAAAAGTCAAATATGAAACAGGTGCACTAGTTCTGGAGTCTAGAGAGATCAAGACCAAATTGATTCCAGTTTCTTGTAAGAGATTTCCCCACCCTAATTCAACCATAAATACTGCCTATGAAGCTAGAATAACGTCTTTTTGTGGCTTGTACCATGCCATACATATGTCATATATTATGAAATTGCAGCACCAACAGAAAGAAATGGTTTCCATCTAGTTTAGTTCACTGCTCCCTTTTTTAGCTTACCCTAAGTCTTGCATATCTACTAGAGAATAGGCACTCACATTTGACTGTGATGTACCAGGATACCTTATTAACTCTCAGATTTACATTCTAATTCCAAGTTAGTTCAAAAGGCAAGCAACTCCAAGTTGCCAAGCAACTCCAACTTCAGAGGACATATGGGATGATTAAGAAGATCAGTATGGCCCCATGGAAGGATGGCAGACAAAGAACAAGACTTCTTCCTTCATTCACTTCTATCAATGTGAATATCCACCCAATGACTATTTTATGAGAAGTATAAAGTAAAATCCTAATTGCTAGATATCATGTTAAAACCATAGCCTCGCAATTCAACAAGACACTCCTTTTTGTGTGTGTTTTCATTTTTTATTAATAATTTTTATTTTGACCAAAGTTTATTACAAATCATTTTAGTAGTATTTTGGGTACATAGTGACATTGAATCAAGATACAGAAAATACGTGCAGTCTATAGGAAACAGTGCCTTAAATGATTCAATACACATCGCCTGAGTACTAACAACAATAGAGTAAAACAGACTATAATCAGTGTTATAGCCTCAAAGAGCTTTCAGATTAGTGTTAGTGATATTTTAAGATACAATTTATTGAGGAATCCCAGTACCCTATTTATTTATGATGTACAAATCAAGTATTTCTTTTTCTTTGATTTTGGGACCATATACAGAAGTGCTGAGGGGCAATTGATTATGGTGTTTTGCAATTATCTGGCACTGAAATAAAATATTTCTAAATTCCAATCCCACTAATTGCAATGAGGCCTCACTTTTCAACTCATTGACTGCTATCGAGTTATTCAGTCTGAATAACAGTTTTTCAGAGAAAACTCAAGAAATATTGCTCAATGACTGCAGATGATATTGCTCAGGTTGCTTCTTGGTTTCTGGCCAGCCTTTTGCAGTAAGTGTTCAAATTCTTAGACAATTCTAGAGAACAAGAATGTCTTCTGGAATATTGAGCAGGCAAGTGCAAAGTTCACTAAAATTATAGTTTTCCCCTCTCTCCCCAGCTACTGAGGGTGAAAAGGGCATACAGTTGTGTTTGATTTGGTGTGCTCAGACTAAAGAAAGCAGCATGTTTGATGTGTTTCCTATATGATCATTATGACTCTCAAATGAACAGAAATGCTAGGAACTTTATGTATAGCTAGAAACACTAGACAACCATAAAACAGAGGAAAGATATCAGAGTTCAGTTTTGTCAAGTTGTCATTCTGGAATTATAGTGAAATTAATTAGCGTAACTTTCCAGTAGACATTTGCCTAGAAAGACCTAAAGCTACAAAATATTAGCATATTTGTTTCTCATCATCATAATATCATTGATGCTATATTCTAGGTTAAGTTACATAACTTACTGAGCCTCTTCTTTATTTCTTTATTTATAATCTCTCCCATTATTTTTCTATTTATATTTCCTTTATTCTTCTATGCTTTGAGTAGGACCTTCTTCATTGGAGAGACACAAAAAATATTTTTACATGTCTCACCCAACACCTCATAGAGACAACTCAGTTTTATTTAAAAATCTGCTGGTGACTCTGTCCATTTGGGATAATGTGTTTGGAAAACGTGAGCTTTCTGGGGGACTGTGCTCTAGGAGACCACAGACAAGGAAACTCACGTTGAGGCTGCTAATTGCATTTACTGGACCACCCGGCTTCATTGTTTCTCAGAGGAGTTCACATTTCCAAGAAATATGGAATTTGTCCAAGGGCACTTAGACTATAGAGAAAATAAGTCCCTCAGGTTATGGTTAATGTCTCTGCCTGTCTCATGATCTAACATACGCTTGCCTTATTTAAATCTAAATGGCTAGTACTTCCGGTTCTATGTGTTTATATTTCTTTTTTTTTTTTTTTTTGATTTTTGGGCCACACCCAGTGACGCTCAGGGGTTACTCCTGGCTATGCGCTCAGAAGTCTCCCCTGGCCTGGCCTGGGGGACCATATGGGGCACCGGGGATCGAACCACGGTCGTCCAAGGCTAGCGCGGTAAGGCAGGCACCTTACCTTGAGCGCCACTGCCCGGCCCCTGTGTTTATATTTCATGAAGATTATTTTTTGTTTTAGTTTTAGTAACTAACTCAATATTCAGAGACTTCAGTACCATAATATAAATTGGACATGGAATTCTGAATTTAAAGATCTAAGACCAACTCAGCTTCTGTTTCTTGCTTCTTAACTCTGCTTGTTGAATATAAGCTTGACCAAGTAACCCAGCTTATCTGAGTCATGTTTTTACTTAAAACAGGGAGTCAACTTATTATTTGTTTCCCAATATGGTTCTGAAAAAATAGGACTAAGACCAGTAAGAAATATGTACTATATAATAATTTCAAAATACCTGGCAGGTATGAACAGGGAAAAAATTATCCAAATTTCTCAGAAGTTTAAGGTTTGTACTCATTTCATTTGAGATGGATCATTTCCTCCTATATTATTTCTCCAGGTAGACAAATGTCACTACCCTAGTTCAGTAACTATCTTTGGAATAATACTTTCAGTCACTGTAGTTGATACAAATTGATCTTTCTTTTCAAATAAACCTTTTATTTTGGAATATATTTCTCTTGCTTCAATGAATGTTCTAATAGAGGCTGCTTATCAGACGTCTTGTCCTTGGTTAGACGAATTAGCCTCTGTAAATGGCCATTCTTAGACCATATTGTTAATCAAGGAATGTACAGCATGTTCAATTGGGCTATTGTCTTTACCTGAAAACTTAAAGATAAACTGATTCTAGAAGGGATATCCTCTTTTCTGCCAGCATGATGAGCAAAGTAGAGGAAACAATGAAGAGAAATTCATCATAACAGTAATTATCTCTGATCTTTCCATTGTCTCCCTGGTGCTGGTCATTCCTGATATAATTTTGGGTCCAATTTTATGTCTAGCACAAACCATAAATATTAAAGGCTTAAAGGGAAGTGAGAGGTGAGCTAATTGATACTTTTATTCTTGCAGATTCATTAAAAACTTTATTGAATTAAGTTTAATTCTATGATAGCCATTGTGCTGAGTATGGAGACTGCAGTTGACCTAAGTGAACAGAATGTCATATAAGAAATGTATAATACAGATAAGCATTGCCTAAAGAAAATTATATATTTAAATATTTTATAAATGTGAGCTTAGAAAAATAAGCATCTTTGTTATCATATTTTAATTATCTTTAATATGGATCTATTAGTACTAAAGAAACGTTTGTCAAATAAAGCTTAATTCATGGAAGAGCATTGTTCATTTCCAAGGTAGGGAAGAGACTTTTTGACCTCAGGTTGTGGTTATGTGACTTTTTAGCTCATTTTTTGAAAGTTATTCTGAAATGACTTTACTGTAAACAAATATTTAAAGAATGAAAACAGACAGGGAACTCAAAAATACCTTTAGCACATCTCCATTTTACCTTTTAGTTGGTTTAGTTTAAGATTTAGATTTCTGCCTCTGTCCCCATGTACTTTCCTGTTTACAATATAATGCATGCCATGAGGTATCTTAGAAGCTTTTCCTGTGTCAGGAACCTTGTGGCTAGATATTCTGTCTTATATAGGCTGGATATATAAACTGTGATGTCACTATTTATCAAAAGTTGAGGATCTACCTAACATTATATTACACCTCTCTTGATAACTATCAGACTCAATCCTCTGCTGGCCTCTTTGGACAACTGATAGTAAGATTAATTTAGCAAATAATCAGCTTGGCCAACATACTGGGTTAAAGCATTAGGAAAAACTTTATATTAGGCTGAACCACACTAAATTAATATTTTTATAGTTTAAAATAGCTTAATATTTGAGGATTGTATAGCTTTACCTAATATCATTGAATTGTTATTTAAAATGTTTCTCTGAGTTAGACCTTAGCTGGGACAAAACAGGGTACATGAATATTACAGAAGTGAATTCATTCTGCCCTAATCTCTACCAATTTGAAGATGTTGAGGTTATTTAGGGGAAGAAAATATAGTGTATTTCTCTTGATCATGCACATCAGCCTTCTATATTGCTGAACAATTATGCTTTGATCCAAGATTTTATAAAACTATTTGCAAAACAAAAGACTTATTATTAAGAGACACACCTGCCTTTAGAAGATTATTTATCAACTATTTATTGTTACTTGATATTGCCTCTCTTCCCATCCAAACAGTTGATTAAAACATTCCTTTAGCCACATAATCTACTCTCTGTGCAATAGATTCTGAATAGAACTTTTACCTCTTATGTAATTTTTGGGCCACACCCAGCAGTGTTCAGGGGTTACTCCTGGCTATGCGCTCAGAAGTCACTCCTGGCCTTGGGGACCATATGGGAACCGGGAGATCGAACCATGGCCCATCCTAGGCTAGCGCAGGAAAGGCAGGCACCTAACCTCCAGTGCCACCGCCCGGCCCCCTCTTATGTAATTTATTTTCAGTGGTATCATGATGCATTAAGGATAACTACCTAGAAAGTTTGCTATATTTTACCTGACTTTGGATCTTTTCTCTCCATTTGTCAGAAATGCTTAGATCTTGTTTCTGTTCATGACTTTGATAAATATCACAGTGCCAACATAGATAAGGGTAGGATTTAAATTCAAGCACAAGTAACTCTAAATGCACTTGATTTCCACACTTCAGGCTCAAGGAGCCCAAAGACTATTTCAGTTCTTGTGATAATTGACCAAATACTTCTGCCATTTTTTATGACATTGACATTTGACAACTTGAAGAGAGTAGGATATAAATATGTCACTCAGCTAAAATAAGGACTTATTTCTGATCTCATATTGGCAACTTTTTTCCCTTTCTGCATCTTCTCATTGTGACCAGGATATTATGATTATTTTTTCCTATTAGACTAATAGACCTTGTCCCATAGTAAGTTATGACATGTCAATATAGAGTAAACTTAACTCTATAAATCTTATAATCTGAGACTCACAACTCAGATGTGAGTTTCAAGAGGAGTTTCATTATATAGGAACTATGACTGGGAATTCCTCATTGTGTATGTCAATACTCAGAGCAATATTTCCAATGGAAAAAATTGTAAAAATAGAAAAAAACTATAAAACAACATTTTACAAACATTATACATTACAAATGGTTCATCTCTTGTCTTACACAGAAAATATACACTTGCTGGTATGAGTATTAAAGAAAATCACATTACTTTATATATATTTGTGTATTTAATTATTTTGGTATTGGGCCATACCTGAGAGTGCTTAAGGCATACTCCTGACTCTGAGTTCAGGAATCATGCCAGATGGTGGTTGGGGACCATATGACATGGTGGATATCAAATGGGTTGACCCCATATAAAGCAACCATCCTACCCACTCCACTATTCTGCATTGTTATATATATATATGTATATATATATATTTATGCTTATAGATACATATTTTGGTGATTCATAGGGGGTGTTTATGTTATTGCTAGTAGACATTGGTTACTTAAATTAAATATGCAAGACTGAATGGGATTTGTACACCAAAAAATAACTTTTCTCTAAGTCCTGTTCTCAGGACCTGCAAGATTTGTGTCTTTTATATGAATTGAGTAATTTGAGCTCCCTATCCTCACCATCTTTAAAGGACTATAGATAGTTCTTATTCTTACTTTAGTTCACTGTATTCTATAGAGTATTAAGGCTCTGTGCACCGGCTTTCATCACATGATCATGTGATGCAGACATATGCAATAGTAAGAAGTAGGTATAACTGTTCTAATAAAATGTCACTTCTGAAAACAGTTTCCAGGTTCATGCAACTTTTGTTTTACTTCTCCCTTGCCATAGTAAGAGCAGGGTAATGGAAAAAAAATAACATGAACTGAAAAATATTATGAGTTAAGCACTGTTTTCAGGGTTTTATATCCAGTATATTTTATTTAATCCCCACAATTTAATGTCTATTTTATAAAGCGAAAATAAAGTGTCTGAAATCTGAAATTGGTTGCCCATAATCACATGACATATTGTAAGTAGTCTTTTAACTTCCAATGCTCATTCTCTTGGTCAGAAGAGATGATACTATGTGTTTTGCCAGGCCAGCTATAACCTAGCATCACTGGATACATCCTGGAAGTTTCCAAGCACTAGTGACAACATATGTGCCCTTGGCCTGATTGGTCAAGAATTGCTCCGAGTGGTCCTTATGACTCTTGAGCACTGCTTGGGCTCAGGAAGTACCTCCTTTCCTCTTAGTGCAAAAGATGTTTTATTTTCCATCCTCAGACCTTTATGATTGCCATTCATATGACATTTTGTGCAACTTCCACTATGCTTGAGGCTTCCTTAACTTTATAAAAAACAACAGCAAAGAAATAGCAACAATAACTAAAATTTATGGAGTGATACATTTACAGTATGAACTCTTATTTAATTATGTTTCTGTGGAGACCCCTCCCGAAAAAATCCCAGAACACCCTGGAGTCTAATTCCCTGTTTCACAGATGCAGAATATCTACCTCAGAAACCTGGAAATTGGCAAGTCCAAGCTTAGACCCGCCAGTGTTCTAATTTTTGATTCCCTAGCTAGGACTTCAGTTCTTCATCAGCATTTGTTTAATTTACACAGGAGAATCTTTTCCTCTCTCCAGACCACCCTCAGTCTGACTGCCAAGTCAATTCTGATCCACGAAAGGAACTGAGACTGGACTGAAGGCTTGAGAGGGAATATCAAGTTCAGGGCAGTGGAATCCTGTTATAGCAATAGAGTTTGGTGTCCAGGAAACATCCCAAACACTGATGCTTTGTCAACATCTTCACTCTGAGGCTAAAGGCCACCTGGATTCCTCTTTAAGGATTATCCCAATGAAAAATGATATATTTTTTAGAACATCTGACTCTTAGACTGTCCAAATTTTCAGGCAGGGAGAAGCTACTATCTTAGTCTAAGCCTTCCTTGTATAATCCTTGTATATGTGCCAAAGCTCAAATTTAGAAAATATTATTATAGTAAAATATTTAAATTGTATATTATTAAAAGAGAATACAGGACAAGATCCAGATGAGAATTCGATTGGGTATCACTTTAGACTCTTTATTGGTTTTGTTTTTGGGACTTGCCTAAAAGTGCTCATGACTTGCTTCTGGCTCTGTGCTCAGATATCACTCCTGGCAATACTTAGGGGTGCCTGGGTTTGAACCTGAATTGACTGCATGCAAAGCAAATTCCCTGTCCACTGTAATATTACTCTAGACCCAGAATTTTCCTTTAGAAACTCCATTTTAGGCAGTTTTCTGGCTTGATCCGAGAGGAGGTTTTGAAGGAGGTGAAGGCTCTTTCTCCCACACACCGATTTGGGGATCTTCAGGTGAGTGTCTCAGTGGAACTGGTATGATTTGGAAAGTGCTACATGGGTATCAGCAACACTTTTCTGTATCTTGATGTGAGCTTACAATCTTAGACACTTGTAATGCTCCTTAGAAGAGGTGATGGAAGAGGAGAGGAGGCAGGTTTTCTTCTTGCATCTTACATGCAAATGAGCCTAGGGATGCATCTGTAGCATATATGGATTCATAAGGAAAAATATTAATATCCCCCAACAAGATCCATGCTGAATGACCAACATGAATGACTCATGTCCATACAGGTGTCCTGTGCTAAAGCCAAATCTTCTGGCACAAGAAACAAACTTTGTTTTCCAAGATACCTTTCTGTAGAAGACTACATTTTTCCTTCCTCATCCCTTGTTGATGTGTGGAAGTTAGTCTTGGACACGCCCCTTGGATAAATCCACTTCAATGACAGTTGAACTTGGACACACCACCCTCTTGTCATGCCGGGCATAAAAGGAAAAACTTGGCCCTTTGTTTGTGGGGGGGGGGGTAGGATAGTGACCAGAGCAGCACCTGCTAGTCTGCTGAGTGCCAAAGATAAACCATCAGAAAGATGCTGCCTACTTTGTTTTTATTCTTTTTTTTTTAAAGCAAACCACACCCCACACCCCTCAGCCACCTCTGGCCCATTAATCTCCCTTCCTTTCTCTGAAAACACTGGGCAGCAATGACAAGTCTTAGACTTCAGAGGAATAAAAAATATACTCGGCTGAGGAGGAAGATGGGGGCATTGGTTATGGGAAGGTTGCAGTGATAAGAAAAGTATTCTATTTTTTTAAATAGCTGAAACTCAACTAAAAATATATTTGTAATCATGGTGCCTAAATAAAGATATTATTTAAAAAAACCTTCATGTGTGATGGAAAATAAAAAGTGTACTTGGTTTCTACTTTTATCTTCTCTCTCCCTCAGTTCCAGGTGGGTAGTCGCTACATGTTGAGGTCCCTCAGTGGGCACGAGGACCCCCCACCACAGCTGTGCCTTTGCCAATCTTGCAGCACCAGGCCCTGTAAGCCTTGGGCCTCTGAAGCATGCAGTCCTGACAGCTTTGGGTATTTGCAATCCCTGGAGTCTATTTCTATGGATTGTTGTATAACAGGCCAAGTTCCATCATTTTTGCCAATCCACACCAATGACATGCTCTGGGAGTCACAGAGCTTCCTCAGAGACATGACATAATTGCAAAGATCCTTGATTACTGGTTTCCTTTTCTGTTTCATTTCTATTGGAATTGGTCATATACAAGTCATTTTATCTCTTGGGCATGTATTCTTTGAAAGGAATATTTCAAGATTAAAAAATAATAATTACCAGTTACTGGGGTAACCCAAGTCCTTCTACATTTTATCCTCACCTTTATTTTTTTTTAATTTTTATTATGTTTGAAGTTCATTACACAGGATTATTTACGGTACATAGTGACAATGAATAAAGGGCATTTCCACCACCAGTGTTGTCCTCCCTCCACTCCCATTTCCAGCATGTCTCCCATATCTCCCTCCTTTACCCCCATCCCCAGAATACTAGTGTAACTGGTCTCCACTTTACAGCTTGCTGTAGGTTGGGTATCTACCCTGTTTGGTGTTCCAGTCTGATCATTTTCCATTTACACTACATGTTCATATGACTTGTCCTGGTAACATCCCTTTCTCTCCTCAATTTATGAGGCTGAATGATTCAAGTTATGCTATTCTATTTGCGATAAAAAGGTTAAGGGTAAGAGAAGAAAAAAATCGATATCAACTACTAAAAGAAAATGAAATAAAAAAAGCACCGAATAATATCCACAAGCGTGAAAAAAAGTGGAAAAAAGAGGGAAGGAAAATAATATCAAAAACGGAAAAAAAATAAAACAAAACAAAACCAGATAAAGGAGTGGTATTGTTTGGTGTTACCCCACTTTT
>PVKC010011239.1:0-24905 GCA_004027635.1 Crocidura indochinensis
CCCATTTAGGAGAACATTTGTTTCAACAAAGCAACGACCACATGGTTCTTTATGCAGGGTAAACATCACACCTAGTGTTGCATTCCTATCCTAAAGAATGGGGGGTGTCCTTACTCTAATCTCCTTAGGGGTGAGCTCCTGGGGAGGTGTGATTAGGGGGTGCAGCCTTTTGTGACTGCTTTTAAAGGGAAAGAAAACTTTTAATCCTAAAAAAGAACTTCTTAAAGGAAAATTCCCTTTCCTTTACATATATTATATTAGTTGCTTTTAATGATCTAAAGGAAAGATTTTTTTTGTTGTTTTCTATATATATATAGAAAAAATAGAGGAACCAGTAGCATTTACACTGAAAAATGGGTCATTGGTTTTTTAATGCTTTGATGCATAATAAGAATTCAAATTCAGGTATTCTGAACATTAACTCTTATTATTTGTTTCCTTTATAATTAAGGTAGAATAAAATTCGACAGGTTAGCATATGTAGAATTCAAATTCATTCCAGGTGTTTTAAATTCATAGTCAACAAACTTTCTAAAATTTCCAAATTTCAGGAATCTGAGTATTTGTCTGATTGGAATTTTAAATGGGAGTGATTATCATCTCCCGATTTTCACAATAGTAAGGCTAAAATAGTTCTCTGTGTATGTTGTAAGAGGTGTAGAAGGAAATACTTTCTTCAAATGGACTTAGAATTGGTAAATTAGGGGGTCAAAGAGATAGAATGGATGTAGGGCATTTGCCTTTCATGCAGAAGGAAAGTGCTTTGAATCCCAGCATTCGATATTGTCTTCGGTGCCTGCCAGGGGTAATTTCTGAGCCCAGAGCCAGGAGTAACTCCTGAGTGCTGCCAGGTGTGACCCAAAAACCAAAAGCAAACAAACAACAAAATAAATGGTAAATTAGCTGTGGTACATATACACAATGGAATATTATGCAGCCATCAGGAGAGATGAAGTCATGACATTTTCTTGCACATGGATGTACATGGAATCTATTATGCTGAGTGAAATAAGTCAAAGAGAGAGAGATAGACACAGAATAGTCTCACTCACCTATGAGTTTTAAGAAAAATAAAAGACAATTTTACAATAATTCCCAGAGACAAAAGAGGACAGAAAGAAAAGAGAGGAGGGCTGGAAGGTCCAGCTCACTAAATGAAGCTCACCACAAAGAGAGATGAATGCAGTTAGAGAAATAACTACATTGAGAACTATCATAACAATGTGAATGATTGAGGGAAGTAGAAATCTTGTCTCTAGTACAAGTGTGGGGAGAATGGGGAGGAGGGAGATTTGGGACATTGGTCGTGGGAATGTTGCACTGGTGAAGAGGTGTATTCTTTACATGACTGAAACCGAACTACAATCATTTTTGAGATCAAGGTGTTGAAATAAAAATATTAATAGAAAAAAAATGCCAAGGAAATAAACGAATAAAGATATTAATTTAAAAAAGAAATCTAAATTGACAAAATGTAATGCTGATATGAAGTATAATTACTTGAAGATAAAAATAACTTGTTTATGCAGGTATTCATTTAGATTTCCTAACAGAATACCAACAGATTTATCTACTTATATTAAAGCATTAAATCTAAGAAATCTATCACATTTATTGGTTCATGTTTCTTGGTAGCCGATTATAAACAAGAGTTCCATTTCACTATATTTATTGTTGGGCATTCTTCTGTACTTATCTTTCTTCCTTTCCTTCAAATAAAATGTGTCTTCTCATTGACTTACACATATATTGTTATTCTGACTGGGGTCCTCAAACTTTTTCAACAGGGGGCCAGTTCACTGTCCCTCAGATCATTGGAAGCCGGACTATAGTAAAAACAAAAACTATGGACAAATTCCTATGCACACTGCATATATCTTATTTTGAAATGAAGAAAGAAAATGGGAACAAATACAGTATGTGGCCCACGGGCCAAAGTTTGAGGACCACTGTTAAGAATTGTTTATTTTCTTTGGCTTTCTCTACCACACACTCTTTTCTACTTTCTAGCTCCCTTTCATCAATAATATTTTACTAAATCCTAAACTATATTTGATTATTGATTAAATACTTTAATTCATTTTAAAAAGGCATCAATATTTTTCAATGCAGGTATTAATACAAAAGTAAATTATTTAAGGACAATAGAGGACTACTCAACATTTTATTAGAGGCATATATTATCATATGTATCAGTACTGTCTAAAGATATTTTTGATCATAAATAATGGAGGGAGACTGGAAATTACACGGGCCTTTAACCTTGAAAATCTACCTTCCCCTTCCTTTTCTCTTTACTCACCTAGTTCCCCACTCTCCCCATTCCCTTTTCTTTCTCATAAGATTGACTTGTTGTAGTGTGTGATCTATTTTATTGAGACACAAACAGTTATGTATTTTGAGAAAATAGTTGATAGTTTTGAATACTATAAGTATAAATAGTATAATAGATAAGATTATAGAAAATTATAAGCTTGACATATATCTTCATTATATAATGGAGATTATATATGTATATTTGTATATACATGAATATATATACATATGATGTTCCAAAATAAAAATATTTATTTGGAATCAAATCTTTTTTTTTTGTGGTTTTTGGGTCACACCCGGCAGTGCTCAGGAGTTACTCCTGGCTCCATGCTCAGAAATTGCTCCTGGCAGGCACGGGGGAGCATATGGGGCACCGGGATTCGAACCGATGACCTTTTGCATGAAAGTCAAACGCCTTACCTCCATGCTATCTCCCGGGCCCCTGGAATCAAAACTAAGGAGGCCAAAATAAAAATCAAACAAAATATATATTTCTGGAATTATTTGTGCACTGATAACTCATTGACATGACTAAAATATTCTAAAATAAATTCATTATTTTCCACAGTGTTTGGTATATAGGTATATATGCATTTATGTATGAATTTTCCGCTGTGTTTCTAAACTTTAGTAACAGATTTTGCATTTTTTAAAAATATAGTTTCATGTGAATGGGAGGCAGAAAAATTTTATGTTTGAACGTAGCATGAAGTAGGCAAACTATACAATCTCATTGTACATATTATTAAATTTAAAATATTACTTTGTTCAAGTGCCTCTGAAAATTTCTTGATCTTTCTTTACTTTTTTTTTTATTGGTGATTGGAGTTGTTTTATATTGTAGTTAATTTTCATTTTGATATTTGGGCAACACTTGGAGGAGCTTAATTAACGGTTAATCCTGGCTCTGTATTCAGGTATCATACTTGGGGGACCATAGAGAATGCTGTGAGAGGACCATGAAGTGAGAGGATTGGGTTCGCAAATGCAAGGCAATCTGTTTGTCTCCTTAGATATCTCATTGACACAAGAACTTCATAAGCTTTACTTTGAAATAACTAAGTTTATTTAGATCTCATTCTTTGTGTCTTTAAAGAGCCTTACTTACCCTAATTATCTGCTCCAGTATAATGTTAAAATGTTTGGCACTCTACATTATCTCTGGAGAAATGTACTTAGTTTCTAATAACTTGTCACCTGTTTGTATTTTTTTCTATTATTCTGAACATTTACCATAGGTTAAAAATTCACTTGTGTGTTCAATGATATCAACAAACTTTTTGCGAAATTCTTATTTCTAGAACAGATGCTTCTACTTAGGAAGCCAGAACAAGATGTATTTTCAACGTTTTTTTCCTCCTATTTAAATGAATTTTCAATAAGTTTACTCAATTTTGGAATTATTTATGCATTCCTTTTAAATTCCTAGTTTCTAGTTACATTTAGTTTTATTTAACACATTTCAAAAGATATTTAAGTTTGGTTTTAAATACATAAAAATATTGAACAGAAGAATCAGTTTATGCCCAATATCCTATTAACATGTCTAATTTTGGTTATAATTATTATCAGTTAGATAGTTTAAGATGAACAGTCATGTTTTTTTTTTGGTTTTTGGGTCACGCCCAGTGACGCTCAGGGGTTACTCCTGTCTATGCGCTCAGAAGTCGCCCCTGGCCTGGGGGACCATATGGGGCACGGGGGATAGAACCGCCGTCCGTCCAAGGCTAGCGCGGTAAGGCAGGCACCTTACCTTCAGCGCCACCGCCCGGCCCCGAACAGTCGTTTTTGACAGAAAATATTTAGATGATTACTTTAAGGGTTTCCCACCTTGTGTTTAAAAATATAAGAATCTAATGCAGGTTAGGTGTTCTCTCACCAGAGATAATAATTATATTCATTTAATATTTTAAATTAATTTTAGAAACTTTAGAAACTGCCATATTGGAAATACATTCAAACCAAAATTTTAATAGAAGTTCACAATCCAGAATTCAAAACTATAGCTTTGAAAGTTAAAGTGTAACATATAAAACTATGATTTTACATGGACATTTTTAGTAAAATTGATATATATACATATATATTTGTCACTATGTTTCAAATTAAGACAAGTGATATTTCATGTGCTCATAATTAATGATATATAAACCTCCTAGATTATAATCTCAGGTTATTTAGCATAAAAGCTATGATTTCACACCAGAAAGTTAATTTCGTAGAGAGAAAATATGAAAAACTTTTAACAGTGATATTAAAAATTTTAATCTATGAGTGAATCATTTAGTAACTGATAGTTTTGCATTGGGTGTATCTATCCTGATAGATCCACAACATCATATGTGATTTTTTTTTCTTTTATAGCATTTGTTCTGTGGAGTATATTTACATGTATTTTGATTTCAATATTATCACTTGAAGATAATTTTTACTCTTTAATTAATTTTCTTGCTTTTAAATAAAATGAGTTAGTAACAAGAGGAAATGATTTTTTTCTAAACTATATTTTCCATTGAGATATAATTGTATAATAAATTTTCTTTATATTTATTTATTGTTGCTTTGCAATGTATTCTTAAAATAAGCAATGTAAGATCTCTATTTTGGCTTTGCTTAAGCTAGATATTGCTATTTTAAGTCACTGGGATTTTATAAAATGTGTCAATTAAATATAGTAGTAATATGATGAAACTCTATCTTTAAAATAGGAACAATCATATTCTTGACCTATGTAACTATCATTAAATATACTATTTTTGTTGGGTTTATGTCCATGGCATTTTTTTTTTGTTTAGTTTTTGATCCATACCCTGTGACAGTCTCTCCTGGCTGTATGTGCTCAGAAACCACTCCTGGCTCAGGGAACCATATGGAATGCTAGGGATGGAAACAAGGTCTGTTCTGGATTGACCTGTGCAAGCAAATATTGCTCAGGTCAGCTGGCTTTTATTTTTAAAACTTTCTACAATTCCTATTTTATTAAGTGTTTTTATCATGAAATGTATTAAAGAGTTTTCTGTGACAGTTCAGACATCTCATTTTATTCTGTATTTGGTAATGTGGTATGCCTAATGATTTTAATGTACTAAATAATTATTCAATTTATAAATTAATTTTAATTAATTAATCAATTAATACTGAATCCTTGTAATATAAGTATAAGATATAATTATTTAAATGTATAGCTAGTTTTATTTTGCCATTATTTTGTATACATATTCATTAGAGATATCGATTTAGTTTTATTTTCTCCCATATCCTAGTCTTATTTGCTTACAAAAAATGTAGAACTCATGGAAAAGATCTCAGAGTATGCCTTTGTCTTGATTTCTTTAGAAAAGATAAAGAAGAATGTTAATTCTTTAAAATTTGAGAGAACTCTAGTGAATCCATTTATTTCTGTTCTTTTCATTTCTGAAAACTTATTACTATTTTAATTCACCCATAAATTATTGGTATGTTTATACTTTATTTCTTCATGAATCAGCTATTATAGATTACATATCATTAGCAGTTTATTTCTAGCAGGATGAAAGATCGACAAATAATTTTCTAAAGCTATGTCATAATTCCTTTTATTTCTATGTCAAATTTCCATCAACTTTTATTATCAATTTTAATCAGTTCTTTTTGACTTTTCATTTTTTAAATAGTATTGGTATTATTTATTGATACTTGCAGTGTGTTCAAAAACAAGTCCTACATCAGTATCAATATCTATTACTATCCCAATGTTTATATAAAACCTTCACCTATCGTTTGCGTCCTTACATCAGTTTTATTGACCATATTTTAAGTCAGTTGAACTAATATTTAATACTCTATGAGTGACATCCACATCTTTATTTCTCCAGAGAACTTATTTCACTTAGTGTGACTCCTTCCAATTTCATTCAAATTTTTTGTTTGTTTTTTGGGTCACACCCGGCAGTGCTCAGAGGTTACTCCTGGCTTCATGCTCAGAAATTGCTCCTGGCAGACGGGGGACCATATGGGGCACTGGGATTTGAACCGATGACCTTTTGCATGAAAGGCAAATGCCTTACCTCCATGCTATCTCCCCAGTGTATATTTTTATATGACTTACAATATTTACTTTGAGTATACATTAATTTTTCATTTTTAAGAGGTCGGGCTGTGGCGCTGGAGGTAAGGTGCCTGCCTTGCCTGTGCTAACCTAGGACGGATCACAGTTCGATCCCCTGGTTTCCCATATGGTCCCCCGTTTCCTGCCAGGAGTGACTACTGAGTGAATAGCCAGGAGTAACCCCTGAGCGACATGGGCGTGGCCCCAAAACAAAAAATATATATTTTTAATACGTACAAGTATCTGTATCTTTGCCAATTTCCTTCTACTTTAGGTTTATAGTTTCAATTTTGGTCAGAGAAGTTACTATGAACAAGTGTGATCTTAAAATTCTACATTTGTTGTGGAACTTTGGTATATTTTTGTTCAAATCATTACTAGATTATTTGTCCTTTGATTACAGCCTCATCTTTTTCTAGAATTTTGACAATGTCTATTAGTTTATTTGGGTGTTGCTATCAGTTCTCTCATGAATGTCTTAAAGATATCTAATTAACTAACCCCAAACAATCATTGTAGTAAGACATTACCTTGGTAGTCTAGCCCCAAATTCTAACCATTTAGAATTCCCCATTCTCTTTCCCATTTTCTTTCTTTTTTATTATTTCTGCGTGAGATAAAATATATATTATTTTATTTGTCTATTTGTGTTCATTCTTTGGGATTGGATGATACTATCATTGCAAGGAATTAAAATTGTGTCACTACCATACAGGTCTAGCACCTTATATGCTGTAATATCTCTCTGGATTCCCCAAATGTATATTTCATATGTATATGCACATTTCAATAAATATAAATATGTTTATATTGATATAGCCCCACTAAAAACAGTTCTTGGCACAGAGCAAGAGGGTAAGAAATAAGAGTTGAATGATTAAAAGCATAATGTCTTCATAAAGTGTTAAGTTTTTTTAGCCATTCGTCTGTTGAAGGGCATCTTGGTTGTTTCCAGCGTCTTGCTATGGTAAATTGTGCTGCAATGAATATAGGTGTAAGGAAGGGGTTTTTGTATTGTATTTTTGTGTTCCTTGGGTATATCCCTAGGAGTGGTATAGCTGGATCATATGGGAGCTCGATTTCTAAAGATATCTAGTATGACCAGTGGGGCTGAGAGGAATAAAATGAAAAAGAAAAATAAAATTGCCCCCAAGGAAGTATTAATGTTCCTTTTTGTAAATTTGTCAAAGAACAAAATTATAAATGGATATTTAGAATTCTAGTTGCTTTATAAGTTTTGCTTATCTAAATTGATAACTCTATTTAACTACTTATTTATTTCTGATGATGCAGCAACCAAAGTTCTGAGGGAAACTGGCTTCTGGCCTTTAGAAAACCTTCTGCACAGTCTTTAAAGCTCCAGGGCTATCTTCTCCCAGGGATCATCTCTGATACTTCATTAGCAGTGATAACCAATTATATTAACTTTAATTTTTATTGTTTACCCACTGTTTGACTGACCTTTTGTAAACCATAGGAGGTAGTTAGCCTCTCCCCACAGCTCTCAGGGATTAAAGCTTTTTAAATTGTACTTCAACAGACCTTTTAGTCAGTGGGTTAACGATGACGGTTTCTCAAGGCCCTTTCTGAAAATTACAAATATAATTTTTGCTTCTGGGCTACTCATAATAATCCTGGTCATTACATTGTGACCTTGTAATTAGCACTTTTTGAAGGTAGCTATTAAGTTTCTTAAGGATATACTGATTTCTCATGTTCAGTAGAGACCAGTGTTCCAATAATATTTGGTTCTTGTTTCAAAATTGAAAACTTTGGTGAAGACAGCAAGAATCTGACCCATGTGGAAGACAATTAAAATATATATTTGAGAGTCAGTTGTAGAAATAGTAGGGTATTAATATATGTACTGATATTTCACCATGTTCCACAGCATTTAAAATGTTCAACATTTAACAAATCCAAGTAATTATAAATTTCAAGTACTAGCAGAGTTTTCTCTAGAGAAATGTTAACATATCTTTCAGAGTCTATAGATTATAAAATATAAGTATTCTAAGGAAAAATGCTTATTTCTTAGTTATTTCATACCTAACAGGAAACATTTAAAATATAAACCGTGAGGAAAAGAGGTTTGATTTTTCCTTCATGTAACCTTAGTATAAATTATACCTTTGGATTATTCAAAATATAACAATGGTCATAAAGAATAGATTAAATTTTTGATACTATAAAGTGAATAAGTCTGAGATTTCTATAATGAAATTTTTGGTTATGCATTTTAGCTTTTTCATTTTTACAGTTTTTATCTATAATTAGTTATTTTTCCTTTCTAGAAGTATTAAGGAAAGAGAGGAAGAAGCAAAGAAGTGAGAATGATAAAAGACCATTTTAACTTTGAGCTCATAAAGTTTAAAAATATAAATTATGTCCAGATAATTCTCTTAAATTGAATAATGTTCATAAAAGAGAGAAAGGTTATTGTATATCAATACACAATCTAAGAAGGAAGTTGCAATAAAATAAAAACAAACCTGGCAATAAATACAGAAATGTCTATGTACATATTTAATATCACCTTTAAGTATGAAATTACATTTATGAAATGTTAGAGTGTCTGTGTAATATAGAATAAATGCATTTTAAAGGCATAAAATAAAACAAATACTATTTTCAAAAATACAATAAATTGGGAAAAATAAAGCACAAAACAAAACTAAATTGTCATTACATTAAACAATCATAAGCATAGATTTTATACATCTGATTCTGAATAGCTAGCCTGTCAGAGGGTGACTTTTTTATTTATTGTATTTTTAGATTTTTTTAAATCTATTACATTATGGTATTCATGTTTTCTGATAGGGAAAGATATTTGTCACAATACTGAATTGGGTAACTCATGTTATTCAATTATTAAGTTCTTATTTCAATAAAGTAAAAAGGACAAAAAAAGTCAAGTGAGTACATGCGGAAGTAATAATAAAAGTGCAAAATTATCATTCTAATAGAAAATGACAATTCCGTGAGTTGTGAATTTGAATTTAGGCCTTGGGTGGAAAAAACGGTTTCTAATGATAAATGTTAGGTCATAGTAAGTGCATGCACTTATTGTTTCAATCCTCAATACAAATCCAAAACAAAGGCTTAAAGCCCTTATCCTCTTTTCCAAGAATGTGTAGAAATAGCAGGAAATTAATTTCAGTCATGTCTGTAAGATTCGAATGTACCTACATTTTTCTTTGAACTATAATTCTTTCTAAACCAATCACAACTAAGGACTTTGGAAGGTGATTGTGGGAAAAGGAAGTCTCAGTTTCTTCTTGCTAGCTGATAAGAGGCTCCATTATAGTTTCCCCTTTGTACATTCTGAATATTCCAGTGACTTTCATGCTCTCTTTGAAATTGAGGGAACCAAGGCCATAACATACGAATGCCTTTCTCAAAGAAGACTGAGAAATAGTTGCAGCTCATACCAGAGGAAAGAGTCTGAAAGAAACAAAAACTTATAAGAAGATAGTAATTTCAGTAGACTAGAGTTGAATTTGGTGATATTCCACTATCTAAGATCAAGTAAGGTTTGCAGTTAACAGGGCATCTCTGGGGAATAGGTTCCCACTTTGTAATGTCCCGAATGTCCCACTTTATAAGAAGCACAGTGACTTAATTTTCCAATAAAAACCCTCTACAAAAATACCAAATCTTGACTTAATCCTATTCAAAGTTCCTATTCAAAGCAGGCAAGTTTCTTTCTCTTGTAGTATTCAATAACACGTTTTTATCTTTCTAACTCAAATTCTGAGCATTTTTATTTCACTTAATATTTTCATTTTTGAAATTTTTGAAGAACCTAGAAACAATGAATAATACTGAGCCATTGAAACAATTCATGCATCTATTGGATGTGCATATACATTCAGAAAACAGGGGAATTTATAAACTTATAAATATTCTAGAGGATATTTACTGTGACGTCCACACTTGGCAGGTTTAAAATATTTCTAAAGGACAGATCAAAAGTTAGTTTGAATACTAAACATAAGTAACATTCAAAAGCAATTATTTCTAAATTAAGCTGAGAAAAATGTATTTTTAAAGAAGAGAGAGAAAATAAGTTGAAAGTATATTGAGTCAGAATTCGACTTGCATTTGCTGTAAAAGGATATACTTTAATAATACATTGATGAACCAAGAAAATATTTAGATTAGTAAGACCAAAGGGGGCCAGAGCGAGAGCACAGTGGTAGGGCATTTCCCTTGTATGTGGCTGACTCAGGACTGTCCTGAGTTGATCCCTGGCATCCCATATAGTCACCCAAGCCAGGAGCAGTTTCTGAGAGAACAGCCAGGAGTAACTCATGAGCATTACTGGATGTGGCCCCCAAACAAAAACAGAGAAAAAAAGTTTTTTACTCTAGATTTTTTTAAAACTTTGCAAAAACAATTTATAAATAAAAACGAGATTGTATGATTACGTAAAATACCATTTAAAATGTAGAGCCTAAAATAAGAATCTAATGGGAACAGTGTAGAAGACATTAGAGTTTATTGAACTTTGTGATAGATTGATTAACAATGGGTTTGAGGTTGAGAATGAATAAAGGAAAAAGCTATACATGTTTAAAATTTATAATAAATCATACAAATGAGAATGACAATTGAGGAGAATGACAGATTAAGTCAGCAAAAAATACTTCATTCATACTTCATTCAATATTTTAAAATGCTTAGTTGGTATTTTTGAATGTTTAAACAGCAAAATGCATAGAAAATTCCATTCAGTCAACACATATTACATAAGTTTTAACAATGAGCACAAGCACAACTTTTATTGCTTAAATAATGGCAATATGGATTCAGTTATTTTGTCCTACTTTCCATCTGACCTTCGCTATCCCATTTAGAAAGAAAATGTCAGTTTCAGAGCAATAGCATAGTGGGTAAGGTGCTTGCTTTGCATATATATTTTACCAGGGTTCTATCCTTGGTACTACATTTGATCCCCAGAGCTACTTCAGTAGTGATCCCTGAGCTCAGTGCCAGAAGCAATTCTTGAGCAAGAGTTGGGTTCAAAAAGCAAAAAGGAAAAAAAAAGTGAAAATTTGGGGAAGATACACAATTATATATTATAAGTTGGTTATATGAAATTACTAGCAGTGTAATAAATTGCTGACATGATAGTAGCTCAAACTGAGAATTCGGTTATATTTTTCTGCTTGTTATTGTTAGTTGCTCCTATTAATGTAAGTAGCATCTAAATAATTTCTGAGGTTGGAAATAAATCATTTATCTAAATGATCAGTTGATTATCCTAGTCAAAAAAAGTATAGGAATTAAGGTACAAGATCCTCACATAAGGACAAGGTAATTGAAAAATAATACTTAGTGGGGTTAAGGTTGAGTGAGAAGAATGAAGCTCTGTCAAAGAACCTGTGTGGTTTTATAAGGTAGATATTGCAAAAATGCAAATAGGGTCCTATCAGAGATCATGTTCTCTCCTTAAGAGACAATTAGAAGATGAAAATCTGTAATATGCAGAGATATAGTGATGTTTTGGACTGAAGTTTGACAAAAAAATAAAAAATAAAAGAATTTCTAAGAAATAAAAGAATTTCATACTTTGGAAGTATGAAATGGTACTGCAAACTAACTGAATCAATTGGGACAGTTAAGCAAATTTGATCATTTAAAAATAATTCTTATTTGTTTTTTTTTTATAATTGAATAGCTTACCATGAGCTACTTACTATAAGTGTATAAGAGATTGTTTTTAACATAGGTGCATATGGATATGTAGAAAAGAAATTTGTATTAATAGCATCACCATAGTTACTATTCAATAAAATGATTGCTAATACTATAAAAAAGAAACATTTATAGAATCATGATTGTCAATTTTATGTGGAAGTTTTCTGTGCACACTAATCAGATTTAGTTGTTGAGTAATTATGATTTTTACCTTGCCTTTTCAGATTCAGGAGAGACAAGTAAAAATAGAAGATGAGTAAAAAGTGGACTTTATTCTTTGAGATTTACTCCTCTCCAATTCCCTGGCAGAGAATGAAATAAGAATCCTGGAGTGGCAGAGCATGTATCACACCAGGTGTCCATTAGCTTTCACAGCACTCTCCACTTCAAAAGAAAGAAGCAAAACTAGAAAATCATGCTTGAAAAAATCTGGAGACCCTTCTAAAGTATCCTAAAATTATCATATTTGTTGCATCAAACCAAGTTTCTATGCAATTAAAGCACCCAATTTCTCAACATCAAGAATCAAAATGTTCCATGATAGTTGAAACCATCATAAATCCCTTTCTAAATAAATGAAATAAAATTGCAGTTTTCACCTAAAATATAGAATTCTGTTTCAAGCACTTGCCTTGTGCATGCCAAGTCCTAATTTTATACCTGACAATGGATACAGTTCCCTTTGAATTGCCAGAAGTGATCTCTATGTACGGATCCATGAGAAGCATGAGTCAGTATAGAGAACCACCATGAATAGTCCAAAATCCAAAAAGGAAAATAAAATCAGATTTTTTAGGAAGATGTTTTGGTACATGAAAAAGAAATACAATCTAATGTGGACCATTACCATATACTATCAATACCTCAAACATATTCAGAAATATGTGTTTAAAAAGTTAATTATTTAAATAATCATCATATTATTTCCTAGAACCAGTTATTTTCTCTATATTCTACATAGAAAATAACTTTAATTTATGTCAATTATATTCAATAGTTTTTAGCATTCTCCTGTTTGTGACAAATGTTCACCAAAGTTCATCTTCTTTTAGACAAATACTATGTAATTACTTTTATCTATACTAATAGGAAATAATTACTGCCTCATAGTAAAACATTTTGCAAATGATGTTTTAATGGATTATAGTAATAGCAACAATTCAAAAATGTCCCGCAAATATGTTTTGTGTATTATTTAATCCAAAATTCTTTTCCATTTTGAATAGCTCAATCATTAAAAATACTCATGAGCCTTGAAAATTATTTAGAAGAAAAACAAAGACAGATTACTTTCTCATTTTAGTCATTAACCTCTTTTACTTTTCAAACTCTTGCATTAAATAGAGATGTATGTTCTCTCATCTAAGCCATAGAGACATTTTAATGCTGCATGAATATTTCTATAATATTTCTGTCTACAGACTAATTTATTATTTAATTCAAGGCATGGGCATGCATTTGACTCAATTTTATTTAAATCCTCCTACTCAACCTCTTCACGTTTGACAAAAAATAAAATTAACTCCCTCTTGTTCCTTCATTATAATGTTTTATTAACATAATGCTAAAATCAACATTAAGGAACTCAATTGTGGTGATGGTGGGTGGAGTAATGGCAATTATATTTGTAGAACTTACCAAGTCAGACAATGGAACTAATTGCACAATATAGGCTGTGTATTTTTTTTGCCAAACTTTGTAAATTATGACAAAGGAAATGTCACAGTCGGGTTCAGTGAATATATATCCCAAATAGGAATCTAAGAGCAGAGATACCACTTGAGACTTTTAATTTTTCTTTTTGTTCTATGTGTTCGTGCCTCCAACTTTATACCCTATCTCCCATTACTTTTATAAGTTATATAGAATTCTACTTTTTCTACAACCAAGTCAACCCCACCATGACACTGACTTCCTATAAAATTCAATTCAGGAACAGTTATTGTCTATCACATTATACTCTATCCCAATAGTTTGGGTTAATCAGTTCCAGCTATTGATTGATATAGAAAAAATCATTATTAAGCAACTTGATAGGCCATTGCCTATGAGATCAATGTTAATAAATAAATTGTGAGTTTTAGGATAAAAAGTTGCTGAGTTACATTAATAAGGGAAAGAAATATGAAATGCAAAATAAAGATGAATGCAGTTCAATTTTACACAAAACTCAGTTTGCGGGAATGCATTCTTGAATCTATGTTCCGGTAAAAATTATCTCTTCTATTTTCCTTTCACTGCAAGAAGCAGACTGTATACCAAGGGGCAATTATAAACATCCCTTGAAAAGAGAGGGAATTGTGTTGACTGTCCTCTATTATATTGTTCAAAACTTAATCTATTAAGATATAGAACTTTAATGAATATTTATTCAGAAATCCAGCCCTTTGCTATTTAAAATTATATTCTATAAATTAAAATAGCTAAGTATTAAAATAAAAATTAAAATAAAACTAATTGGATACATTAATTTTGTTTTCAAAGAAGTTACAATTATTTCATATATTTTTAAATTGTTTTTATCATAAAGTTCAATGTTTTTAATTAATAATAAATGGCTAATAATGAGGCAATGAGATATTAAATAAAGTTCAAGATTAAATTATTGCCATAACAAATACATTGCTAATTATATACATGGAACTTTTAATATATTAGGAATGAAATATTTACATGTATTATATTTTATTTACATATATATACTTGTAGAGTTAATAAGCCAATCTATAAAAAGTTAGGTAAAATCATCAGAGAAATTATACAGAGCAAGAAACAAAAAATATCTGTAACCAAAAGTAAGAGATTATAAGTTTTTGAAGCTGAAGGAAAACTTCTGGGATGAGCTGTTTTCCAAGTACATGGAGGAGATGAAGGCCTTGTGGATATCATGAAAATGAAGACTTCAGATTAGGCTTCCAATGCGAAGTGGAAATAGAGCTAGAGTACAAAAGGTTCTTGTGACAAGCTTACTTAGAGAGCAATAGCCTAAAATACAGTAGAAAACAGTTTCTGAAAGATTAGGATTCAGTAAGATCCCTGAGAGATACTGTACTTCAATGTAAAGACTTTGAGAAGTCTTCTACTTGTAAGTTAAGGAAAGACCATGAGAATATCTTCTGACTGTTGGAAGGAAAAATAGCTTCCTATTGCAGTTTCTATAAAAGATGTTCAATTGATCTGTTCTATATTTTACAAATATGTGTTGTGTTTGTTTTGGAACCACACCCAAAAATGCTCAGGGCTTATTGTCTCTGGGCTCATAAATCACTCCTTGAAGGACTTAAGTGATAATTTGTGGTAGTGAATGCAAGTCTAGGTTCTTAATTTCTCTCTTTCAGGACCTATAAATTTGTATTTTTAACTGAAATATTTTTAGTGTTTAAATGCCCCATAAAATTAAAATCTTCTAAAATCTGCTGAGAAAAAGAAGCAAATAGTTTTTCTCAAAATCATGATTATCAAAATATCTTTCGATTTAATGAATATTTTAAACAAGATATTCTATATAAACATCCTAAGATTGACATGTACTATCGAAATTCCAGCATTTGTAGATACCATTTTCTTCTTTAAATTAATGTTCTCATATTGAAAACAATGATCAGTTTTACGGATTGAAAGAAGGCAGACATCTTGACCAAGATACAATTTGTATAGTTTCCCACAAAACTGAGGCAATCGCACACTCAAATATTGCATAGTGATCAAAGTCAACTCATGTAATTCTTCTTAATATGGTTTGTTGTGGAACACTGCTTTATAGAGTTTTATCAGGTGTATAAAACTTCTAGGTGGTCATTGACAGTTTAGAAAATAATATTTGCAAATTAGACACGTGAGAGTAGGCAATGCCATTGATTTTTTAAAGTAGAAGATTGTGGCCTGATAGTTATTTCATTTTTTCAATGTAAATTTATTAATAATAAAGCTTTTCAAACTAAGGCTTTTCCAAATATTCTTTATTATTATAGTATTAGTATCTCTCCACTAATTTCATTGTCTAATTTTTCTGACCCTCTTCTTTATAGTTCAGGGCCAACTGTACTTTAAACAGGTCATGTCTGAAGTTAACATAGAATAGAAATTCTTCTCTTTATTCAAACAATTATATAAACCAAATAACTTAATTAAATTTGCATTTTCATTTGTTATGACATTGTGCTATTAACATGAAACAGCATTTAAGTTAAGCTCTAAGATACAGACATGGTTTGTGTTCCTCAGTCAAGTGTTTCAGATTATTTATCCAATTAATAAAGACACTGATAAATATATAAATATTTTTATGCTCAACCATCTAAACTGTAACTAATTGGAATACCATTTAAGTGTTTCTCTGCAAGATAAAAAGGGAAAACTTGTTCTAGGAAAAAAATAAGGCTCTCTCCTTTCATGTACTTGACCTAGATTTAATCCTTTGTAACGCATGACTTCCTGGAAATGTTGAGAATGGCCTTAGGAACCCCTCAGCTCTGACACAGTAGGCCTGATAGAGCCAGCACTGCAGGCATGAACAGGCCTAGCATGAAGCTAACAGTTCAGTTGGTCAAATATCACTGACAGTGATCTCAGGCTCCTAAATTCCATTGGGAAACCACCCCATTGCTGTGCCACTGAAAAAGAATACCAAATCTGTGTCCCCAAGGAACAAAATAAGTGCACATATTATCAAATTGTAAAATTCATTTAAATAATCAGTAGATGGACAATGCAATAGTACAGTGGGTAGGCATTTGCCTTTTATTTGACTTACTAAGGTTACATTCCTAGTCCTCCATATGTTTCATCAAGCCCACCAGAAGTGATCCTTAAGGACTAAGCCAAGAGTAAGCCCTGAGTAAGCCATCTGGTATGGCTTAAGTTTTTTAAAAATCAATAAGACAATAATTAATTGAAACTAGAAAATAAACATTTAAAATTCGGTAATACAGTATAAGAAACAGGTCCTCAATTCCTTTGGTGCTGAGGAAATTCCCAAACTATCTATTTGCAAAATTCTGAAAAAGATACATTTAAACACGATACCCTTTCAACAAGCAAAGCCATTTTCATAGTAGAGTAAATTACTTCTTTACTCAATCATGCTATGACACAAACCATTTCAATGATGAATAGACCAAGCAGTAATGCTACTATTGAAACCAAATTTAAAGAAACTAGTTGATTTAAGTTTGTTCAACAATTTCCCTTGGTATCACTGTGGGTAATAAGAAATGTAGATTTCATATGAAGATGAAGATTGTATTTAAAGAAACCATGCAATTATGATTAATGAGCATGAATAATTTAATGAAAAACAAGTTACTGGGAACAGTGATTAATAATAGTGTTAATGATAATTAAAATATAGCCCTGACACTGGTAGACTATATATAGTCTTCTGTGCCTAAGTAACTGGAAACAATTTCTGTCTAGTAGGAATTGTTGATAAGAGCTTTTAAGGTATGTGATGAACTGGGAATGCAATTACTGTAGTTGATTATTGTTAGTGGTTATATTAAGTAATGGTATCTAAAAGATTTTATTATGTTTAAATACACTGTTCAGAGACCACTGATTAACTTATTAAAAATATGAATGAAGATTCCATAGCAAATGAAAGGTATACTGTTTCTTTTAAGCTTTTAACAAGGAACATAAAATTGACAGTAAAATTATTTTTGAAGTTACATAAAAATCTGTATTTTATTAATTTATGTTTTATTATAATTATACCATAAGCAGAGATTCTAAGCTCTGCACACAGCATTCACTCCTGGCAGAATTTGGGGGACTATATGCAGAGCCAAAGATTAAACCTGGGTTTACTGCCATAGTAGAGAAGTATTTTACCTCTATATTATCTCACTCTGGTCCAAAAGAAAAAAAACTTTAATGTCATTGTTTGGGGGGGTTTCCAAAATACTAATAATAAACTATTTAAAAGGGTGGGAAGACATTTCTTTTCTTTTTTCTTTTTTTTTTTTTGGTTTTTTGGGATACACCCGGCCATGCTAAGGGGTTACTCCTGGCTCTACACTCAGAAATCGCTCCTGGCAGGCTTGGTGGACCATATGGGATACCGGGATTTGAACCACTAACCTTCTGCATGCAAGGCAAATGCCTTACCTCTATGCTATCTCTCCGGCCCTGGGGAGACACTACAGATGGATGGTGCTTTGTCAGTTGTATGTAGCCAAACCAATTTCAATCCCCAGTACATCATATAGTTTCCAGAACACTGCCAGCAATGATCCCTAAGAACTATCAGGTATAATCTCAAACAATAAATAGGTAAAAAAAAAGTTTTCAGGATACTAAGAAATAGTGTTAAGGTAATGTTGCTTTTCAAAATATTTCTAAAGATAAAATCAAAATTGTTTCTCTTTTACAGTAGTGAAAATACATTTTTAATCATCTGATTTCTATTATTAGGTATCAAGTAACATGCAATATATATATTTTGTCTATTATCTACTTTACATTCCTAAGTAAAATTCATTTGAGTCAAATATTATTAAAACTGAGTAATATTGACTCAGATTGAGTAATTTGAGTTATTTCAGCCTAATATTCCCAATGTCATAAAAATATTAGGATTTTCATATTTTCATTTTTTATCAGACTAGAGAAACTTTGCTACTATCAGTATAACATAAAATAGCAAGAGAAGAGCAAAGATCCAATACATGGTGTAAGACCTTTGCATGTGTGTGACTGATCTAACTTCAATTTCTGGCACCTAATATGGTTCTTTTAGTCCACCAGGAGACATCTCTGAGGCATAAAAACTGAGCACCACCAGTCTGGTCTGCAAACGAAAACAGAAATAAAATAGAATTAAATTATACAATTGTGCCTTATTTAAAATGGCATTACAATATTTACATTTAAAAATTCATGTGAGACAACAAAATATGAGTTTAACTATAATTATTTCACAAGTGAGTTTTTTAAAAGACACTTATATTTTACATTTAATAGATGAGATTATTTTCAGTTATTATGATTTCAAATAATCTTTTCTTTCTGAATTTAGGAGTATATCTTAGAATAAGTAAAAAGTTAAATAATACCGAACATTTTACTATATAATAAGCTGTGTAAAAATCTAATGTTTTTAAATTGAATGTTTCATTCTCTTGCTCATAATATGATTTATTGTAAACTATACACCAGTTCTTTTAAAGGTTTCATGTGCTTTAATTTGGAACTTTTCATATAAATTTGCTCAATCTAAAAGTATCATATTCTTTTTCCTAGTAACTCCTAAGATTTAGTCCATGAGTCTCCTTCATGACAACATTATTTGAAACACAACTCAGTTATATTGGGTGCCTCTGTGCAGCAATTTATTTATATGGCTTACTATATTCTTTCCTTGAGTGAATTAGTTCTTATGCATTTCTACATCTCTGGTAGTTGTATGCCAGAGACAGTATTTTTCAATATTTTATGTGTTAGGGGATAATTGGATCAAAAGATCAATGGATAGTAAAAGATAAAGAAAAGACATTGTGTAATATTACCAAATAGCTATGAGACATAAGTAGCCAATCTAAATTTGCTTATGGGAAAAAGTAAAGGAATGTATTTTTGGTGCTCTGTCTAGAGAGTCTCAGTTTTTTATTTAACACTATTATCATTTGACTTTGGTTTATGGTATATGAGAATAACAAAGAGATGTATACTGATCCCATAATTCCGAGCTATTTTGCAAAACAGATATTAACATTTTACAATAGGCATCTCTTTGTCTCTGTGTTTCTCTCTATCTCTGTCAGCCTGTCTGCGTCTCCTCCAAGCCCAAGCATCAAAACTTTTATCTCAGAATTTTTCCGTAATACTAACGTATCTCACTCACAACTAGCCACATTTCACAAAATCAGATTGGTTTTGTATAGATCCAGTTTTTAGCATTTACTAATTGTTATACACAAAAATCAATTCAGCATACTATGCCTCAGTTCCTTTTTCATAAACAGATAGTTATAGTACTAATGGGAATTATCTTCAGATCTTTGGAATAATGTACAACTGGTAAAATGATGATAGAGCACTAATCATAATGGTTCACAATTAAAAATTCATTTCAGTTTTTGCTATAAAACCAAGGATAAAATTACTACTCTTAAATACATTGTAATTAAGTCTTTGATCTGAAATACATTTTCATGAGTATAAAGAATTTAAATGTGTGATTTATCAATCTCTGAAATACGCATTCTTTGGGAATATCTATATATATGAGGAAAAGGAGGGAAAGAGCAAATTTCATTTTATGTAGAACTCTTGTTTGTGAGTTTTATATGTTATTCTAATAAAAATACTTTATTTTCAAAATGAATTTCACTGGTTAAATACATTTTGTAGTCTATTCCTGCTTTAAGATACCATCTTTATAGGTCTACTTAAATCAAAACAACTTAAAATAAAACAAAAAGTACAGAATTTTTGTTATACTTGTTACAGCAGAATTTAACAGAAAATCTAGGTAAACAGTGTTATATGTTGTATGGCTCCAGGAAAGCCTATATAATAGTCTTCAATCCACCAAGCATATTTTAGAAGTGTCACTTTCATATACAGAAGACAACACTGTTATATTATAACATTATAAACCATATCAAATATTATGTGCAGTTCTTTTTCACTCTAAAAGCATCCTATTTGTTCACAAGTGTAATCAGAGCATTGACAGATAATATGGCAATTTATGAACTGTGGACAAAAGTATAAAAGCACAATCACTTTAGGAATCCAGCTATGCTTATCTCGTTATCTCAGTCAGAGCTGAAGAAATTTTATGATGTTTATGTACAGAGACTGTAACTGTTTTCAAAAGATCATTTTTAAATATACTAAGTGGGAATTTAATAAGAGCTTGAGTGGAACTCATATACATCTTGGAAAGAGTCTATAGTTTCTCAAGCATTCTAATGGATATATTTTACCTCTAATATCCATCACTTTTGTCTCCTCATTTGCTACATTTTGATAATATCCTTTTTTACATGTTCATGTCCTAGACATCCATATCGAGAAATCTTGTAAGACAGAAAAAAACACCAAAAATGAAATAGTTTGTGAATAATATCAACCTTTAATAATACTTGTAAATCAGTTATTTATGCCATAGATAGCTGAATATTTTAACCTAAACAAATACTCATCTTGCCTAAAAAGGCTCAATGGTCTTATCAGAAGATATAAGCAGTATTGTTATTCTAAAGGTGGTCTAGGTTTAAAATCCTAGAAGCTCAGAGAGAAGAAAAAAAAAAAAGAAATAGCCTATGTACGACAGAACCTCAATGGCTAATATAAATAGATACAATATTAAGGCAGCTATGTTTTGGAAATTACATAAAATTTGAGAAGTATATAAGAATAATTTATAGCTGGTACCATTAATCATTAAAAAAGAATAATGGCAGAAGTGACAAAAGAACGGATCTTTAAGCATAGGAAAATCAATGCAACATCTAGAATTCCTGGTCAAGTTTAAAACAATAAGAGGATTGATTCCTTATTCAGCACTGTTAGCCAATTTAAAATAATCACACAAACATTGCCATGCCTCACCTATGTTACTCTCCAAGTTTTTTTTGGTAAAACTTTTTTTTAAAAAATTACATTTTGGTATACTTCAGGTAAGCTTGATTTTGGGCTATCATCAGGGCTTTCTCAAGCAAGCATGGGCACCTTCTCCCTATATCATCCTTCTTTCAGGAGATCTGGCAGGTGAGAACATACCCTAAAAGTGCTCTGAATTCCTGGACAACTGCATTTGTTTGATGTCTTCCTAAAGAAACATCCCATATAACAGAATAAACAGCTAACAAAAATAGTAAAGTTTTTGTCATTGTATTAATGATTTCATTAGAAATACAATTAATTTTTAAAAATATGCTTACTAGTCTACATTTTCATAATTTCTTCCTTCCTCTTCCTTCTTTTTCTTCTTTTCTTTCTTTTTCTTTCTTTCTTTCTTTCTTTCTTTCTTTTTTCTTTCTTTCTTCTTTCTTTCTTTCTTTCTTTCTTTCTCTTTCTTTCTTTCTTTCTCTGTCTCTTTCCTTCTTTCTTTCTTTCTTTCTTTCTTTCTTTCTTTCTTTCTTTCTTTCTTTCTTTCTTTCCTTCTTTCCTTCTTTCTTTCTTCTTTCATCTCTTTCATTTGTATTCTTTCTTGATATTTTCAGTAATTTTCTTTCACTTATCTGGAAAAAATGTATCATACACATGTATCTAGATTCAAGTTTGTCAATGATATATTTTCTTTAAATAAATAAAATTAATTTAAAAAAATAGATTGTGGGGGCCAGAGCAATAGCATAGAGGTAGAGCTTTTGTCTTGCACAAGGCTGACCTTGGATGGACCAGGTTCATTCCTCAGCATCCCGTGTGGTCCCTCGATCCTACCAAGAGCAATTTCTGATTGCAGAGCCTGGAGTTACCTCTTAGTGCTGCCAGGTGTGGTCTGAAAACCAAACCCTTTCCAAAAGATTAGATTGTGGTAATATGAAGTAAATTATGACGCACACATCCTAATTATCCTATCATGTTAATCACTTTTCTATCCCAAGTTGCTCTTAAACTTCACTAAATTTCAATTAAAAGTCATACTTTTTTTTTTTACTAATTATCTTATAAGACAATCTAAAGTTTTTTTCTAGTGATGCTGCTTCTCTTGTATACACTGGTACTGATACACATGCTCTGTGCTATGTGGAATTCAACATTATTTTACAGAGTATAATAACATATATGAAGCATAAGTAGGTAAATTATAAATATGCAATATGTTATCTTTGTGTGTGTATTAGGGGCATGTTTGTATGAATGAATATATATAAGCAGATATTTGGAGTCTACAGATGGGAAAAGGCTAAGCTAGAAAAAATGAGAGCATCACCGGATTTCTCAGTGATGATATCTGCGGGTTTTATTCTAGGTCCTTAGATGGTAAATAAAAGGGATGGTTCAGTGGAGAAGACAGCAATATATTATCTTACGTTATTTTCATTGTATATCTTGTAAAATCATGGTCAAATAAAAATCAGTAAAAATTATATGTATTCTTCTAAAAACATAAAATAGCTTTATAAAACATGATTTAAAGCATGGATTCTATAATAATATATTATTGAATATTAAAATTATGGTACTTTTTATTATCAGTAGATCTGTTTATAGTTTTTTTAAGTCACACCAATTTCACAGCTTACTCCTGGATCTGTGTCTGCAATTAACAAAATGTAACAATATAGTTACATTTTAATTTAGAAAAATATAAGCATCATTAGATTATAGATTGTCAATTACTTTCCAAATCCCAAATGACCATCATGTAGTGGGAGATAAAGGCTTTACTTTAAAAAAATCATTTAATTATATCATCCCAATTTTTTATTTATTGCATAAAAATTGGTTGTTAAATGTAATTCAGCAATTCTATATTAAATATTATTTCTGGTTATAAGCAAGTGAATTGAAACTTTAAACATAATCCTCCAAAAATGATTTATTTGATGACTTTAATGTTAAGATAAGATACAAAGTATATTTCTATATTCTGAGGTATTTTTAATCACATGTATCAAGGAGAACAAATTCAAGAACCAAGCAAAGGTCTTTTAGAATAGCCTGTCACTGATGAGTGAAATTTCAATACTGAAATTTTAATTCTTTAGCTAATTACATCCTTTCCTCAATAATCATACAATATAACATCTTAAGGCAATAACTATTCGCTTTCTAAAATTAATAAGTTAATGAAAATTTTGGAAAATTTTCTTTGGATGATTCAGAGAAATAAAGGAAATATTTGTATTCAGATGATACAAAAGCCTACACATACAATGTTACTAGAATCATTTTCATTTGGGCTTAACACCAAACAAGGTCATCAATAAAATAGACTGTGTTAACTTATTACTGTTTTATTTAGAAAAATACTAAAACATATTTCAGACATATATTTCCCTTGAAAAGAAATTACTGTATAATTTCACAATTTTTAAGAATTCAAAGATAGAAAAAAACATTGTTCAAAATCTGCATTGAATAAATCTATAATGAATAAATAACAATAATACTAGTGATCACCATGTAAAAAAGAGAAAGTGAAAATAAGGAAAATTAAGGGAAAAGCTAATTAACTAGTAAAACTAAATGTGTAGCTTTATCAATGGCTACAATCAAATCAATAAATTAACCATTGGTTACACAATTTAACCTCTGCAACTTATTTACAAAATGTGGGAGAAATATGGTGAGTGTGTAATGATTTCTAAGCATACCTTTTTTTTTTTTTTTTTTTTTTTTTGGATTTTGGACTACACCTGGTGCTCAGAAATCTCTTCTTCTAGCAGGTTTCAGGGATCATATGGGATGCTGAGAATCAAGCCAAGGTCCATCCCAGGTTTGCGGAGTGCAAGTCAAACATCCTAAAACAGCTATCACTCCAGGTCCTTTAAGTATACTTTTAGTTCAAATGCTCTGTGAATTTCATAATCATGCACTGAATTAGTCCTAACAACTCAGTAACAACTTCTTATCCAATGAACGCCAATGCATTAGAAATATTTTTTTCATTTCGAGCTATGATTGACATAGTCTTGCTTTATCTGCACTTCCAAAATATCATTGACAAGAAATGGGTTCTGAAAGAATATAAAGTGATCTGCATGATTCCCCTTCAGTAACAATATTGCAAACCACCCTGTCTAGAGAGAGAGAGAAAGAAAGAAAGAAAGAAAGAAAGAAAGAAAGAAAGAAAGAAAGAAAGAAAGAAAGAAAGAAAGAAAGAAAGAAAGAAAGA
>PVKC010011240.1:0-24992 GCA_004027635.1 Crocidura indochinensis
AAATGTCTAAGAATAGCTTAAGAAACCCTTAGGAATAAGAAAATGTGGGACATCACTTTCCCCAACTTTAAATTGTACTACTAAGCAATAATCATTAAAACAGCAAGGTATTTTAAGTATATCTATATATCTATATCTATATATCTATATCTATAGCTATTGTTTAACTCCATCTGTTTTGGTTCTGCTTGGTACAAAAACCTAGAAGAAAAAGTCTTCCCTGGGATAAAATCTCAGGTCAAAACTAGGGCACAGAGATTGTGTAGCCTGTCATTCTTTTTGTTTTTTCGTTTTTGGGCCATACCTGGTGATGCACCTGGTAGATACACCTGGCTATGTACTCAAAAATCACTCCTGTTGGGGCCGGGCGGTGGCGCTGGAGGTAAGGTGCCTGCCTTAGGACAGACCGGACCGCAGTTCGATCCCCCGGTTCCCATATGGTCCCCCGTGCCTGCCAGGAGCAACTTCTGAGCGCATAGCCAGGAGTAACCCCTGAGCGTCACTGGGTGTGGCCCAAAAAAAACAAAACAAACAAACAAAAAAAAATCACTCCTGGCTTGGGGGACCATATGGAAGGCTGGAGAATCAAACACTATCTGTCCTAGGCTAGCATGTGCATGTCCTTACTCCCTGAGGCACTGCTCTGGCCCTAGCTTGTCATTCTTATCCCCAAATGTACCAGAAATATAACATGTCATCATTCACTTTTGCAAAGGCATACTAAAAAAAGGAGAAATTTTATGCATAGAAAAAAAACCTCTTATCTACTATGGATAAGAACCCATATATTTTTATAATATAGGAGTGCCTCTCACCCTGAACATGTGTTATGTGGTTCCAACTTAGACTCCATATGATCAGTCAGTGACCATCCAATCCTGAACCCTATATTCTAGACATAGAACTGGCACAGTTTCCTGCAACAGAACCAGGAACCAAACTCCTCCAGGAAAACTCCTAATGCCGCTCTGACACCAACTTGTACAAGTTTTAATATGACATTCTGACAATGAGAAAATTGATCTAAGAGCAGGTTGCCCTATCTCATCACCTAATGGTAAGATGAAATCAGAAGACATGTCATCCTTTGTTCTGTGCTAAAACCAAGATCACTAACTACAGAAGATTGACTTTGACAACCATGACTGGGCAGAACTTATCCTGGGATCAATAAGGAAGGCCATAGCCTAGGCTTCAGCCTAGGATTTATACAATAACCAAGAAGTCTTATTCCAGAGGTCTCACTGTAACAACTGCAACTGAGCAGAACTTCTGGAAACATAATGAAAGACTCTATTTCAGGCTTTGTTCTAGGATCTGTGCAAAAACCAAGACTACTATTTATTATAGGAGACAGAATAAAACAACAGTGATGTAACAGAACTTTAGAACTGTAAAGAAAGACTCTATCCTAGGATTTATTCTATGACCTGTGTAAATATCAAGATCTCTAGTTACCGAGGCCTGCTTTTATGATCAGGAAATTTATGGAAATTTTCCTGGCACCAAAAAAAGACCTTGGGTGTGAAAATGAGCTTGCACAGAGTCTGTAGCTGTTACCATGATAGTATACTTCAAGGTGAAGAAACCCTGTATCTCTTAGGCCATGGGAATTCCCTTTCTAATTTCCTCAATACTTATTGTACCTTTGCAAAAAAAAAAAAGCCCCCCCCTACACAAAAGGGCACAAAACCTTGCCACACCAGTCCTCCCTCCTTTTTTTCCCCCTTTGTTCTCATGATTATTATTTGGTGGTTGTTTTTCTGTTGCTCTTGTGCTTTTTTTGTAGTGACTGGTTTTGTTTTTTTGTTTCTGGGTATTTTTTAATTTTTTGGTTTTTTATTATGTTTTTCTTCTTTTCTCCCTTTCTTCTCTTAAAATGATATTTATAACATCTAGATGTACATCTCCCAGTTTTTCTGTTTTCTTTTCTTTTTTTTCCCATCAGAACCACATAACTTGAATCATCTTGTTCTGCTTCATAAATTGAGGGAGAAAAAAAATGGATGGTACCAGGACCAAACAGTTGTGTGAACATTGAGTGTAAATAAAAAATGATCAGACTTAAACACTAAACTCAAAGTCAATGACTAAATAATCGATACCCAAGCTACAACCAGCTGTACAAGAGGGGATCAGTTACACTTGCAGTCCAGGGGGCAATGAAAGGAGATATGAGATGCACATTGGAAACAGGAGAACAACATTGGTGGTGGAAATGTCCCATATACACTGTCGCTATGTACTTTAAATATTCTGTGAAAGATTTGTAATTCACTTTGGCCAGAATAAAGATCATTTATTTTTTTAGTTTTTGGGTCACACCTGGCAGCACTCAGGGGTTACTCCTGGCTCTATGCTCAGAAATCGCCCTTAGCAGGCACAGAGGATCATATGGGATGCCAGGGTAGAAACCACTGTCCTTCTGCATGAAAGGCAAATGCCCTAACTTCATGCTATCTCTCCTGCCCCAGAATAAAGATTAAAAAAAAAACCCAGCATGTTACTGGAATAAAGTAAGACCCTCAGATCAATGGAATAGGCTTGAGTATTCAAAGAATGACCCCAAGACATACAATTAATTAACCTTTGATAAAGGGGAAAGAAATGCAAAATGTTCTCTGGAAAACCTCCTCAACAAGTGGAGCTGAGAAAACTAATCAGCCACATGCAAAAAGCGAATTCAGACCTCTATCTAATATCATGCACAAAGATCCAATAAAAATTAATTAAGGACCTTGATATCATACCTGAAACTATAAGATATATCGAAGAAATTGTATGCCAAATACTCCATGATATTGCGACTAAAGGAATCTTCAAGGGGGAAGCAGACTGTCCAAACAAGTGGAAGCAGAAATTGACAAATGGGATTACATTAAGCTGAGACGATTCTGCGCTTCAAAGGAAACAGCAACCAGGTTAAAAAAGTCACCCAGGAAATGGGAGAAATTATTTACCCAATACCCATCAAATATGGGTTAAATCTAAGATATACAAGGTACTTAAAGAAATGAACAAGTAAAAGCATCTAGTCTGATCAAAAAATGGAGAGAAGAAATGAATGGACATTTCCTCAAAAAAAAAAAAGAAAAAGAAAAAGAAATACATTTAAACAAAAGGCACATAAAAAGATGCTCCACATCACTAATAATCAGGGATATGCAAATAAAAATAATGAGATATCATCACATGCCACAGAAACTGGCACACATTACAAAGAACAAGTACAACCGCTGCTGGAGTGAATGTGGGAGAAAGGAATTCTCATTCACAGCTGGTGGGAATGCCCTGTAGTCCAGCCTTTCTGATAAACAATAAAATGTTCCTTAAAAAACTGAACATTGAGCTCTCATATGATCCAGTGATACCACTCATAGGGATATACCCTAGGACCACAAAAACACAATACAATAATGCCCTATGTGCTCCTATGCTCATAACAGCACTACTTACAATAGCCAGAATCTAGAAACAGTCCAACAACAGATAAGTGTCTAAAGAAACTGGTACATCTATACAATGGAATACCATGTAGCTGCTAGAAAAAAATGAAATCACGAAATTTGCCTTTACAATGATGGATATGGAGACTATTATGTTGAGTGAAATAAGTCAGAAGAAGAAATATAAATACAGAATAGTCTCATTCATCTGAGGGATTTAAGAAAAAGAAAACAGTATAGTAATAACATCCAGAAATAACATAGATGATGGCCAGAAGGACCAGCCCATGATATGAAACTTACCACAAAGAGTGGTAAATGCAGTTAAAGAAATAATTACACTAATTACTACCATAAAAATGATAAATAAAATGACTGTCTTGAAGATAGACAGGAGATGGGGAAGGAGGGAAATAGGGGACATAAAAAAAAATAAAACAAAAATAAAACTGGATTCTTGTTGTTATAGTTTTTGGGTCACACACAATGGCTCTAAGGGTTTTTTCTCAGCTCTACTCAAAAATTCTGACAGGCTCAGGATTCCATATGGGATGTTGGGGATTGAACCTGGTGGCCCCCAGAAAATAGTAAATATTTATAAATAGAGACATTAAATGGAATTAACCTGAATTAGGAAAAACTTGATCATCGATTTTGGGCCTCAAATTTATGACAATAAAATGAACTTACGTTTAGGTTTTTGCACTTTTGCTGTAATTCAAACACAAATTATTAGTGTGGCCTGATATATAAACAAAATTGGTATAAAATTCTTACTGATATTGTTTAAAAATAGGAATTTCAGTAATAAAACAAAAGAGGAAACACCATGTCTTTGACATGAGTTATCTGGTCCATCTTTTCCAAAAGACTAATGAAAGTCTAGAAAAGGTGTGTGTGTGTGTGTGTGTGTGTGTGCACGCGCGCTCGCATGCGCGTGCACGCTATTATCCAGTTTCCACTAGAAATTGTAAAAATTGCATGGCTAAAGAGATAATTCAAGGGTTAAGGTACTTTTATTGAATACAGCTGATTCCAGTTAAATTCTTGGTATTGCAAATGATCTTGAGTACCTTCAGAAATTATCTGAGACAGGAGTACAGAGACAGGAATAAGCCCTGAATACTGTCAGTTCTGCTACCTCCTAACCCACAAAATATGTGGAAAACCTGCAAAATTATGAAAATAAATTAAAGAGAAACTAATTTTCTTTTAATTTTGCTTCCATTTTCATGCTATTTCTTTATCATATTGCTTATACTCTCATAGATTTTCTCACATCTCTGTCATTACTTATATTTAATTTCTATAATGGGACACTGAATTTGTGGAGTAGGCAAGTGTCCAGCTGCTTTATATACCATTACTCCAGTCCCTAGTTAATCATTTTTATTTTACAGATAGTTAATAATCCAGGGGAAGATTTGGTTGATTTATTTTTTTATTTATTATTTATTTAGTTTTTGGGCCACATCGGGTGACGCTCAGGGGTTACTCCTGGCTATGTGCTTAGAAATAGCTCCTGGCTTTGGGGACGATATGAGATGCTAGGGGTCGAGCCACACTCTGTCCTAGGTCAGCCAGTTCCAAGACAAACACCCTACCGCTTACACCATTGCTCTGGCCCCTAATTTGGTTTATTTTTATCCAAAAATCAATGAACATGAGCAATTCTGGCAAGTTATAAATGAAGACAAACTTCACTTCTCTTCAACAGTAATGGTTTCTATTGTCTATATAAAGAATGTTTTTAGTATGTGAGGCTTGTTTTTAATACAGAATTTAAAGTTTAATAGGAAAAACCTATCATGCTATATCCCTCACCAACCTTTGTGGCCTATACATTTGTGTGTAGTGTATTTGTTACCACACCCGGTAGCATTCAGGACTTATTTCTGGTTCTGTGTTCAGGGATCACTTTTGGCTGTGCTCAGGAAACTATACGCAATGTTGGGCATAGAACTATATGCAAGGTAAGCAAATTAAGCCCTTTGATCAATGCCTTGTATAAATGTATACATTTTTTCAGGATTCTGAGAAAATTGTGTCAGTATTTACCTTTGAAAGGAAACAGCCATTTATAGGAATAAAACCAAAACTAGTACAGAATAAAATGAGAGGAAATTTAATAATTTAAAACTTCAATGTAAAAATCATAGATGTTCATAAAGGAAATAATCAATAGTGTGTATGATTAAAAATCAACTGTGAATAACTTTGTGAATCATTCTGTGATTCAATAAAATAAACCAACACAATATTCAATGGATATAGAACTTACTTGACTTTTTTCGTTTTTCTGTGAAACAAAAAATTAAATATAGACATTAACGAAGATATTTCTGACTGAAGTACAGTTACTGGTTAATCTATCAATGTTGAGCTTTTTAGAGACTACCAAACTATATTTTGTATCAGCCAAAACAGATTTGTAGAATAAATATTTTTGCATTATGTGCTAAGTCTTTTAATTTGCATTCTGTTTAGCATCATGTATTTAGAGTGAAAGGATAAGAAACAAATCACTGGGAAAGTCAAATCTGATTAGTTTCTGCTAATTCAAGCTTTTGAAAATCTCTGGTTCATAAGATTTTGTGTCAGTTATACCTTATTGTCTCCATTGACTTTCCTATTCTCCTTCCTTCATTCTTTTCCATCTTCCTATATAGTCTCCTTTTCCTCTTTTTCTCTTCCCTTTCCATAACTGACTTTCAATGTTTGTTTTTTATCATAGCTGCCATTCTTGTTTGCTATTACTGAAATACATTTTTTCTACTCTTTAAGCATAAATATAAGAGCATAGTAATAATATTTTCACTAATTAGGCTGGAGATACTGCCTGAATTTGTAGTTATAGTTCACTCAGGATTTTTACTCCAGCCTTGAATACTTTTAATTGTAGGATCATAGGGAAATTATTAGACTCATAGATTAGACTCATAGATCATAGAAAAATGATCATTTTCTTCTCTGTTCAACAGGGATAATGATAATCATATGACACAATGTATATGCATTATCTATAGAGCTCTGAGAACAGTAACAGGCAAACCATAGATACTTGGAATATTACTTATTATTATAACATTTCATAAGGTACTAATCACCTTCAGCTATAGTTTCAAAATATAACAAAACTAATGAAAATAGGAATATGGACACCAGCAGCTAGAAAGTAAGGTGTGCAGAAAAAGTTAATAAATTGTTGCCTAAGAAATGTAAATTTTGGCGCCACAGCATTAGGGGGTTTGCTTTGTATGAGTCTGACCCAGGACAGACCTCGATTTCACAGCATCCCATATGGTCCCCCAAGCCCTGAGAGATTTCTGAGTGCATAGTCAGGAGTAACCCCTGCCACTGGGTGTGGTCCCCAAAACCAAACTAAACAAAATGAGATGTAAATTTTAGTTTTAGAATATTCACGCTGACAAAAAGGATACAAAATAGCCCCTAGATACTATTAGAAGCTAGTGAAAATAATGGAATTGAGATAAACTTGGAACTTACTTGTAGGTTTTCCATGCTCTGTTTCAATAAAAAGAACAAATAAATTAGCATGATTGTCCAATGAACAAACAATTCAGTGATTTCAGCATCACACAATAAAGAGAAGGGAGATGTAAAATGGTCACTTTACTTTAAGGATATTATGAAGGAAAGGCTGGTACTTAATAACAGAACATCTTTTCCCTTACCTTGATCTTGATGGTATGATATCAGGAAATGCTTCACATCCTAACTTATTTTAATTTATTACATTCTTGGATAACTCTTGTCATTTTTCCCTCTTAATCTCACACTATGCTTTTCTTTTATGTTATTGATTAATTAATAATGTCTATGGTTTTGCACACTTAGTTGTGCTAATTACAGATGAGTCACACAAGAGCTGCATACTTCAGTTGTTATGCTTGTACAAGTGATCCTGGTGGAAGAGGTAGAATTACACTCTCACATTGTTTTCAATGCTTGCCATGATTGTTTACTTTGGTTCTCATGCATATGCTATTTTTCTGTATCTCAATTTATGGTGTATTTTTTAATTTTTATTTTGATCATATTGGCTTACATATCTTTCACAGTAGTATTTTAGATACATATTAACATTGAATCAGGGGAATACCCATCACCAAATTTGTCCTCCCCATCCCTGTTCCCTTCCTGCAACCCATATTCCCACCATTGCCCCCCCGGGCTGCTAGGGTAGGTGGTCCCCTCTTTGTCTAGCTTACTATTAGTGGTCATTTATCTGTTTGGTCCTGGTACCCTCCCTTGTTTCCCCCTCTATTTGAAAGGGCAGAGCTAGATAGTTCGAGTTATGTAGTTTTGTTTGAAGGAAAGTAAAGCAATAGAATAGGGAAAAAAATCAAATAAGCTGAAAATGGGTGAAGTCCTTTTAGAAGCTTTCAACTTCAGTTTGAGAGAGGACATGAAAAATGGTAATTGAAGCACCACAATAATACAGAAAGAAATATCAAATTAAATATCCAGTGAGCACTACAGCAATAAAGACAAGCACCACACAATAGTCTTGGTCCTGAAATTTTATGGTGTATTTCAATCACACATAGATGTTAAACATTGTCAAATGCCTTTTAGCATCTTTTGATATAAATGCATTTTGTCCATTTGTTGATAAAGTTGGTATATTACATTAATTGATTTGAGTTTATTGGATCATCCTGTTATTCCTGAGATGAATCTCACACTTTATGATAAATGATTCATTTGATGATGGTCTAAATTGATCAACATTTTATTGAGGATTTTTAATCTATATTCACTAGAGATATGAAGCTGGCTTTTTCATACTTCCTTTTATGGTTTGGGAATTAAAAAGATTTGTCTTATGGAATGTTTTTTAGATTATCCCCCTTCTATCTTTTGGAAGAGTTTGAGCAGGACAGGTCTCAAACTCTGAAATGTTTTGTAGCAGTTTTATTCAATTATGAGGTTACCTGTATTTTAGGTATTTAGGAAGATTTCTGTATTTAGGAAGATTTGTGATTAATATTTTTATTTCCATCAGTATTTATCCTATTAAAATTTTCTATTTTCTTCTGGCTCAGTATCAGAAGTTCAGTTTAATTAAAAGTAGTTTTATTCTTTAGTCTGCCCATTTTGTGTTTAGATGCTTATTGTAGTCTTTTATGATTCTTAGTATTTTTGTGATATAAGTTGTAATTTTATTTATAATTTTCAGTGTATTTTTGATTTTTTTTGGTGAGCATTAAAAGGGTTTAATAATTTTACTGATACTTTAAGGAAAGGATCTGGTTTCATAAACTTTTCTTTCTGAATTCTATATAATTTGTTTTTGCTGGACTTATTTCTCTCCCACTCTTTATTAATCTATCTATTAGTCCTTTTCTATTTAATTAGGGATAATTACATATCTGATATTTTTATTTATAGATAATAAACTTCCTTCTTAAAATAATTTTGCTATGCCTCATAATATATGATATCCTGTCTTATTTTCTTAACAAAAAAAAAGATCTAACCCTATCAACAAATGGGGAAAAGAAATAAACAAAAATTTCCTCAGAGAGGAAATATAGATGGCCAAAAGACACATGAAAATATGCTCCACAAGCTGGGCTTTCCAGGCTACCTTACATAGAGGCCCCCAACCTCAGAGCCAGCACTGAATCTTCTCTCAACTGAGAACAGGGAAGCCTCTGTCGGGGGAGCTAGGCGACAGAGTCCAGAACTAAGCCTTCCAAAAGGACCATAGGCAGCCTTCCCACTTCAGTTCAGCTTAGGCAGACTGGTCCCATTTCACCTGGGTCAGCTTTTCAATGGTAACCCTATGAATAGACTCTGTTGATATATGAGTGTATATGTTCACCATTTCAAGGACTTTTTAATGTTCGGCTGTATAGATATATCAATTTCATGGTATAGTCTCCCCATACATTTTTTTAGACTTGAAAACTGGTTTTCTAAGAATTCTCTATACAAAACTTAATATATGAAGCCTTTCTAGAGTCAAATTCACCCTCATCAACCATGATTGGCCTAAGAAAAGAAAAAAGGAAAACCTTCACATTAGACTTGCCACTTTACTTTCTTTCTTCTTTTCCTTTTTACCATTAAGTGTTGTCCCATATAGACTGGGTCAGCTTTTCAAATGTAATCCGTGTATCAATCTTCTGTGACTGCTGAAGTATGCATATGAGTGCATGTATTAGCCATACCAATGTCAGTTTAATGTCCAGCTATAAGAGATATGTCTATGTTGTATAGTGTTCTCCCCCCAATCATAGATAATTCCTCCTGCCCCCCTTTGCTCACCACCTTACAAACCCTTTTCTAGCTCTTCATATTATTTTTCCACATTTAAACTTTTTCACTTTCAGTCCTTAACTACTCAGGAAGCAGAACATTCTTCCCACCCTAGCCAGAATCCAACCAGTTCCCAAAATGAATAGATTCTCAACATGAAAAGAAGCCAACATTCAGCTGCTATTGATTTGCTCTCAGTGGGCTCTCTCCCTTCACCTTCCTTCATCTGAACTTTTGCTTGCTACCAGAGCTGTGGGCTGAGAAGTCCCCCACTTGAAGATACTTTCTGATATGTGACTGCTGAGAGCCATCTTCCCTAGACTTCACAAAACCAAATCACAGGCTGAAAGTGCACTCTGGATCTTACCCCTTCCCCTCCTACTTGAAAAGACTTAAAGAGGATGTAAAAATCTCCTTTGAGGGGCCAGAGAGATAGCATGGAGGTAAGGCATTTGCCTTGCATGCAGAAAGTCAGTGGTTCAAATCCCGGCTTCCCATATGGTCCTCTGAGCCTGCTAGGAGTTATTTCTAAGCATAGAACCAGGAGTAACCCCTGAGAGTTGCTGGGTGTGACCCAAAAACCAAACCAAACCAAAGCAAACCAAAACAAAAAACTTTGAATATCTCTTTAGATACACTCCTTTAATAGGCATAATCATTACTGAATATCTTCTCAGGATCTGTTTAGTATGGAATTCTAGTAGACATGCCTTTGTTTAGAGGTCATGTAATAAACAGATTATGGGCATTGTAGGTCCTAATACTTCGGCCTCCGCATTCACCAGTAATGCCCTGTGGCATTGTTCTTTTTTCCTTAAGCACATTAAAATGGGAAAAAGTTTACATATACAAACAAGTTTTTACCTGATAGCGATAAGAACACAACATTTTATACTGCAGTGATATCTTACATCCTGAACACTTGGCGTAGTGGCTTGGCTTAGACTTCTGTTTATGGGACATTGACCATTCACCCCTGAACCATGGAACATCTACAGAAACAAACAGGGTTTCCTACACCATCACCAGGAATAAAAATTCTACCAAGGAAGACCCCACCATGGCATGGTACTGACATACTCCAAATATGGTCCTTTTGACACCCTGACAACCTAGTCTGCTTTCAGGGCAGAATTCTCTCTAATGCTACCTAATGGTGAGATTTAACCAGAAGATGCTACACACCACCGGATTTCAACATAGGACCTGTATAGAAACCAGGATTTATAACTACAAAAACCTGACAGCAACAACAATGATGGTGAAGAGCTGTTTCTGGGATCACAGAGAATGACTAAGGGGTTCAACAACATAGTATGTCTGGAGCCTGGAGTTGGCCTTATGCCAAAATTCTTCAGGGGTAAGATCTCCCTGTTTTCAGGCCAAAGGTTTTTCATTCCAATTTCTTTCATATTTTGCTGTGCCTATGCAAACAACAATAACTGCCACAAACACATCATTTTCTTTAGTGTATCTCATATCTTTAAAAAAGTATTCTAAACCTTCCTCTATTGTATTAATGACCTTACTGGTGATACAACAAATTTAATGAATATAAATGCTAATGAAATCACCCCTTATTTTTCAATTTCTTTTTTTAGACCTTCTAATTTCTTTCTATTTTTTAATAACTTTGCCTTTTGTCATCCTGAAGCAAATGTATTATGATAGTTATGTTAACTATGCAATACATTTTCTTTAAACAAATAAATATATTTTAAAAAAAGAAAATATGCTCCACATTAATAATTATCAGGGAGATGCAGATCAAATAACAATGAGATATAATCTTATGCCACAGAGACTGGCACACCTCACAAAGAACAACAACTACCAGTGCTGGTGTGGATGCGGTGAGAAAGATACTCTCATTTACTGCTAGTAGGAATGCCTTCTAGTCCAGCCTTCTGGAAAACAATATGTATATTACTCAAAAAGCTGGAAATATGATCCACCAAAACTACTCCTAGGACATATCCTAGGAACACAAAAACAATACAAAAATTTCCTCTGTATTTCTATGTTCATTGCAGCACTGTTTACATCATACAGAATCTGGAAACAACTCAGCTACCTGACAACAGATGATTGGCTTAATAAACTGTCCTATATCTACAGGATGGAATACTATAAGCTGAATGGAAAAATGAAATCATGAAATTTCCTATACATGGATGGACATAGAGACTATTTTGATGAGTTAAATGATTCAAAGGGAAAGAAATAGACATAGCATAGTCTCACTCATCTGAGGGATTTAAGAAAAATAAAGGACAGTATAATAATAATAATACCTGGAGACAATAGAGTTGAGGATCAGCCAGAAGTACCAACCAATGGTATAAAGCTTATCACAAAGAGTGGTAAGCGCTGTTAGATAAATAACTACAGAAACAAATACCATAACAATGATAGTAAAAGAGAGAAATAGAATGCCTGTCCTGAAGACAGACTGTGGATACGGAAGGAGGGGTTGGGGAGTACTGGTGGCAGGAAAGTTACACAGGTAAACAGTGGTATATATTCAATGACTGAAACCCAAGTACAAACATTTTTGTAACCACGAAGCTTAAATAAAGAAATTATTAAAAAAAAGAATATTGCACTTGCACACACAAAAAAGACCATTTATCACATAGTTGATCATAATACATTTGTTTTAGTAAGTGAGAAAATTGTTAAAAAAGAAAAAAAGGAAAAAAACTAAGAAAGAAAAGAGTACAAAACATAAAGATTTGTAAAAATTCTTGTATCTAGCAATAAGGTCATTTAAATCATTATCAGGTTTATAAGGAGCAAAATTATTTTAAAAAATGCAAGGACAATAAAGAAGAAAAAAGTACAGCAAAAAATTTCTGTGAAATTTTTTTTGTATTTCTAAATGAGATCATTAAGTCATTGTTAGGCTTTAAACTCTTTTTGCAAATTGATCACTTTGCACTTCTTTTCTTTCTGAACATTAGGTAGCTTCAGATATGCATTGACATTTAAATTCGCTTGTTCCTATGGGGATGACAGTATTTTTAAAAATATTTTATTTTATCTTATTGAAATCACTGTGATTTACAAAGTCCTTCATAGTTGAGTTTCAGACACATAATGAGTCAGGGTCAATCCCACCACCAGTGTTGACCTCCCTCCACCATGTTCCTAGAGTGTATCCCAAATACCACACTGTACTCCGCAGCCTGACAGGCCCATTTAAAGTTAAGATTGTTGAGTATGTGGTATATATACACAATGGAATATTATGCAGTCATCAGGAGAGATGAAGTCATGAAATTTTCCTATACATAAATGTACATGGAATCCATTATGCTGAGTGAAATAAATCAGAGGGAGAGAGATAGATGCAGAATAGTCTCACTCATCTAAGAAATACTCACTCATTTAAGAAAAATAAAATACATTTTTACAATAATTCTCAGAAACAAAAGAAATGAGGACTAGAAGGTCCAGCTCAGGACATGAAGCTTATCACAAAAAGTGATGAGTGCAGTTAGAGAAATAACTACATTGAGAACTATCAAAACAATGTGAATGAATGAGAGAAGTATAAAGCCCATCTAGAGTACAGGTGGGGGTGGATTGGGGAAGAAGAAGGTTTGGGACATTGGTGATGGGAATGTTGCACTGGCAAAGGGGGTGTTCTTTACATGACTGAAATCCAACTACAATCATATTTGTAATCATGGTGTTTAAAGATATTAATTACAAAAATCATTGAGTTTGGGTTTCTTGATTCCATTGTTATTGACTTTTTATTGAATATTTAGTTCTGTCCTTTTAATTTTTTTTCTCCATCAATGCAACTGAGACTGCTTGGTCCCTCGCTCCTTTCCTTTCATATTTGTATTTATTCTTTTCCATTCAGTTTCTTTACTTCTCACTATAGTCTGTGGCCAAAGGTATTTGAGACAACTCCCATTTAGATCAGTGCATTTCTTTATGCAGTTATTCTAAATATCACATATAAGTGATATTCTGTATTTATCTTTCTTCTGGTTCACTTTATTTAACATAATATCTTCCAGTTACATCCATGTTGCTACAAACTGCATAATTGGATCATTTCTTACAGCTATGTAATTTTCTATTTTCTATATGCACACATCTTCATGATCTACTCATCTGTTGTTGGACATTTAGGTTGATTCAAATCTTAGTTATTGTTCTGAGTGCTGCAGTAAATAACAACATGTATACATCCTTTTGGATGAATGTTTTTCTGTTCTGGGGATAGACACATAAAAGAGGGATTTCTGGGTCATATGGCAGCTAGATTTTGAATTTACTAAGAACCCACTATACTATTTTTCATAGAGGTTGGACCAGGCAGTATTCCCATCAGCAGTGGATGAGAGTTCCTTTTTCACCACATTTATGCCAACAGAGATTGTTCCTATTATGCTTGATATGTGCCATTCTCACTGATGTAAAATGATGCCTCATTGTTGTCATGATTTAAACTTCCATAATGATAAGTGATGATACCATAAGTGATGATGTTTGTCAGATAGCCCTGTCTGTGGTCACTGTTGGTCCTCCTCAGAGAAGTATCTGTTCATTTCCTCTCCACATTTTTGATGGCGATTTGGGGCTTTGTGAAGTTAATCTTTGTGAGTAATTTGCATATCCTATATATTAAACTATATATTTAGAACAGAACTATATATATTTATCTGATGTGTTTGGGATGACAGTATTAAAAATGAAGTTATTTTAATTATCTAGTTCCGCCTCACAGAGGAGGAAATAATGGAGGGTACCAAGACCAAACAGTTGTATGATCACTAAGTAGTAAGCTAGACACAGAGGGGACCACTTATTCTAACAGCCCAGGGGGTGAGGGTGGGGGATATGGGATGCAAGATGGAAACGGGGATGGAGGGAGGATAAATTTGGTGATGAGAATTTCCCTGGTTTAATATTAATATGTACCTAAAATATTACTGTGAAAGATATGTAAGCCACTTTGGTCGAAATAAAAATTATATAAAAATGGAGTTATCTTTGGATTCTGAGCACTATTGCTGATATTTGTGGCTTCTGTGGTGGTGTGGTTTCAGTTGCTAAGGCTTCCAGAAATACAAGAAGTTGGGGAGTATCCACACTCATTTCTAAAAAGTCTTGGTAATGTTAACCCAAATAATGGCATACGTGGAGATTTGGTTAGATTACTGTCTCTGCAGAGAGCTACTAAGGAGTCATGAAACAGAGATATTGGTGAAGGAGTAATTGAGTAAATGGGTGCAGCATGATTGGCTTCAGCAGGGTGGGGACTTAGCCCATCCACTCCCAGTATTGGCAGATTCACTTTCATGGCTCGAAAACCCATGCTTTATTATGGCTTAGTTTACATCTCTTCCGGGAACAGTCTGGCTGAAAGCAGACATGGTGATTGTATTTGTTGGTGTGGTTTTTAAAGAGCTCCTACATCTCAATTAAAAACCACTCCAACAAACATCACCTGATGATGTTCACGGATTACTCCTGGCTATGAGCTCAGAAATTGCTCCTGCCTTGGGGAGACCAAATGAGATGCTAGGAGATTGAACCACAGTCCATCCTAGGTTAGTGCAGGCAAGGCAAACACCCTACCACTTGCGCCACCACTCGGCCCCTCACAGTTTTTTTAAAACTATATTTAAAGATTAGTTTGGATTAACTGGCTTCAAAATTATACAGATATCTATTTTCTGTTTTGTTGTTATTATTGTCATTAGTATATATTGCAACTACTAATTTATTTTAAATCAATATTTAAAAATTAAGCAGGATAATAAATTAAGCAAGATAATGGTAGTAGATACGTTATTTTTTAACATTGAAGTTCTTACCTTTGGAAAGACAAAGAATAAATAAGAATGAATGCACAATACTTACTTATGGGTGCTTGGGACGTAACTGAAAAGCAAATTAGATATTTATGGAATAGTTTAGTAAATTTTCAGTTGAATCACAAAGACATATATTTACAAAGTTGTTCATGATGAAACCTTAGTCATACAATACCAAACCCCAGTCCCTTCACCAGTGCACATTTCAATGTCCAACACCAATCCCTTCACCAGTGCACAAATCCCACCATCAATGTTCCTAATTTACCTACTGCTTTCCTCTGTCCTCTCCATGCCAGTTCTGTGATCATTTTTTTTCTATTTAGACACTGTAGTTTGCAATATTGTTAGCGAGGGGTATCATGCCTATCAGTTTATCTCCTTTCAGCACCCAGTTCTTGTCCAGAGTGATCATTTCAAACTATCATGGTCATAGGTCCCCTTGCTACAATAACTGCACTCCCCTGCTATTTGTGGGAAGCTTCCTACCATGGACTGGTTCTTCTGATCCTCATCTCTATTGTTTCTGAAATATTATTACCATAATTCCCCTTTAAAATATATAAACCAGGGGCTGGAGCGGTGGTGCAAATGGTAGGGCATTTGCATTGTACGTGGCTAACCTAGCACGGATCACAGTTAAATTGCCACGGGCAATTTCTGAGCGTATAGCTAGGAGTAACCCCTGAGTCACTTGTGTGATCCAAAAACCTTTATATATATATATATATATATATATACATACATATAGATATATATTTATCCCAAAATGAGCGAGGCAACTCTGTCTATCTTCCCTCTGATTCATTTCTCTCAGCATAAATATCCATTCATATATAAGAAAATATCATGATTTTGTTTATCATAATAGCTTTGTAGATGTACATTCCATGTGTAGATGTTCTATAGCTTCTTTATCCCCTCATCTGTTCTTAGACACTTGGGGTGCTTCTAGACTTTGGCTATTGAGAGTGAATAATGCTGTGATGAATACAGTAATGTAAAGAGCCTTTCTACATTGTGTTTTTTAGCTCCTAGTATGCATTTCTAGGAGTGGTATTTATGAGTTATATGGAAGTTCAATTTCTAGTTTTTTGAGGAACTGTGCATATTTTTTGAAACTGGAACCTTAATAGCACAGAGTGTAGAACATTTGCTTTGCACATAGTTGACCTGGGTTCAATCTCCAGTATCCCAGATAGTCTTCCAGAGCCTTCCTGAAGTGACTTCTGAACATAGAACCAGAAGTAACCCCTGAGTGGCACCAGTGTGACCCATATAAACAAACAAAAAGAAACAAGGCTAATTCTAGGACTGATTTTTTCCAATGGCTTTGTGCTTTAGGGATAACTATTGGTGGTGTTTTGGAAAGCCTATGTGGTACTAGGAAATTTTTCTTTCCGGGTTCAAGAATGGCTTATTTTTTATAGGGTAGAATCTTGGTAGTAAGGCAGATCATCAAATGATCCTATGGCTATGCTTTCTTGGACATGTATAAAGGTTTTATTTTTTCTTTGTTATAAAGAAGTCAATAGAGTTTATGCTAAGGCTTGTATGGAATGATGTAATTAAAAGCTCTTATAGTGTTTTAAGTCAAATAAGATATTCAAATATATATTCAAAGTGAAGTAAATATAACTACTTCATATGGTGGTTCTGGTTGAACAGAAGACAAAGAAAACACCGAGTCTTTAGTCATTGCACAAAAGTTAGAATTGAACATAGCAGAGACAGGTCCTTAGGGATTATATAGAACAACTAATAGAGAACAATGGAACAGACTGAACTTACCAGTTTGTGCTGAAGATGAGGCAACTAAAAAAGAAACAAAAATCTTTTAAAACATGTTTTTTTGATTTTTAATTATTCTATTGAAGAATTTCTTCTGAGTAAGTCATTACAACAAAACAGGAATGCGGGCTACAGTGATACTACAGTGGGTAGGGCATTTGCTTTGCAGGTGACCAACCTGGTTTTGATACCTGACACACACATATAATCCCCAAGTCTAACTAGGAATGATCCCTTAATATAGAGATGGGAGTAAGCTTTAAGCACTGCTTGGTGTGCCCCAAAGAAAAACCACAAAGAATTAATAAAAATATTCTCTTTGGACTTTAATTATTTTTTTATTTTATTAAGGTTTTTTTTGAGCCAAACCTGGTTGCATTCAGAGAGGAATGGAGACTACTAATTTGTGTGCTTATAATTATATAAATCAGTATTGTTTATTTTAGTATAGTAATAACTCAGAAGGGTTTTTTGATAATGAAATAACAGATGTTCCTCACACACTCTATATCTCAAAATAAATAGATGAAGAATGGAAACTAATTCAGATATGTGTGGCAGATAATTAAATGAACATACACATTGACTGTATAAGGAATTTGCAGATAAAATATTTTCTACATGTATTTCATAGTCACTAGAAAAGTGATTCTGGTTAAAGATATTTGAAATTTCCAAGACTTCAAATTTTGCTATAGTTCAAGATAAGTGGAGCAGCATAAAAATTAAGAAAATAGGATTTTCAAGTTTTATGATAGGAACTTAATAACCTAGTGAATTCTGAGTAATAAAAAGTTGATGGATTGAAGAAATAGTAACAGTTATTTTTTTTCTATTGTAATCCCAGTATAGATGGACTACACTTTGGTTCAGGAAGTTCTGTTAGTTTCTGAGATGGCTAACTCTTTTTATCCAGAAGAGACATAGTTGTACTTACTAGAGGATTCCTTAGCTGAAAAACAAAGAGAAAACATAAGTGTGGAAGGCTAGTAAAATTAATAGAATATTGCATTATGTATAGAAATCTCCAAAGGAGATGATTCAGAAGACCCGCTAAAGTGTCATAATTTTAGCATGGATGGCTAATTTCATTCATTCCAACAAATATTTAACCAGAAGGCCCGCTGTGGAAGACTTTACCCCTGTGTGGATCACTGGAAATATTTATGAAATTCGTGTTATGGTACTGACATTATATTCTATTCATATTTTTTGGCCTTAAAATTAATTTTCCCTTCTGCTGACAGAAGGGAAAATATAGCCTTGATTAAAACCTTCACCTGGATAATTTTTAGAACAAATCAAAGACAATATTTTTTCTCTCTCTTCAAAGTGCCCTTGCAAGCCTCAGCTTCTGAGATGCAAGGGCGTGATCAGAATGCAGATTCCGGGTAATAAAGAGAATTACACCTTAGTGAAAGAACCTTTAGTTCTTTCTTTCACTTGACCTCTAAAATAATAGAGCCTATCCCAGTGAAGATAAGAATTCCTAAATTTTTTAATTTCCCACTAATTCCTTATTTTGCATCTGAGGCGAGTCTGCCAGGAACCTCTTTTGAGTTGTAAAACTAAACCTTTTTGTAACTCAGAACTCTTACTGCTTATGCCCATAGCTTGATATATTGTTTTATTGTGAAGCTCTGTTTTGTAATAGCGAACATTCTTCTCAATACCTATGACTGGCTATTACCACTTAAATACTCCTAGCTTGGAGATTAAATTGTAAACTGCTCTCCAGAATGTGTTTTCCCATACATTCATTATGTGGTCTCATTTTCTTAATTTTTCCCCGCCGTTTTGTGCATTTCACTTCCCTAAAGCAGATTCATCGAAATCCTCTGGCACTGTCAGAATGAAGCTACAGTAAAAGGCAGCTACTATATTGAGAGGTAATATATAAAAAATATCTTTAAACACTGTGGTTACAAGGTTGTTCATAATACCATCGGATATTTTTCACAATTAGAAGTTGTTAATGATGAATTTCAGTTTTACAATCAATTGTACACTGATGCACATTTCTCATCATAAATGTCTTCAGGGCCTTTTGGGGGATAGTTTGTTTATTAATTTCCAATTTAGTTTATTATTTTCTTCCTTTTTTTAGCTCTTTTTTGGAGTCATTTTCCCAGTAATTCACGTTAATCACAATAAAAAAATTTATTTATAGGAATAAATCGATGACATAGCTAATATGTCATCGATTTATTCCTATAGGCCTTTTATTTCTTTTTAATAAATGCTTGTAAAGATTTAAATTTTCCTCTTAATACTAATTTTTCTGTCTCATACATTACAATAATTTATGTCTTTAATCTCAATTGTCTCTAGAAGTCTTGATTTCCTCTCTGACCTACTGGTTATCCAGTAGAGCCTGTTCAATTTCCAGATGTTCAAACAGATTCTGTTTGTAATTCATTCTATTTTCAGTGCATCATGGTCAGAGAAGAAAAGTCATAAAATACATATCCTCTTGATTTTATGGAGGTATGTTTTGTGGCCCCAAAATGGTTTGCCTTGGAGAATACCCCATGTTCAATGAAGAAGAATATTCAGATGTTTTGAGATGAATACCCCATATGCATTTCCTACACTCCTCTATTCCATTTCTTCCTTCAAAGCCAGAATATTCTTGTTGAGTTTTAGCCTGATTGACCTATCAAGTAATGATACAGTGGTGTTGAACTACTATTGTGCTGCTATTGATATTTTCTTCTATTCTTTTTTATGTGTACCCTTTAGCCTGAATGAAAGTCTGTCTGGATAAAGTATTCTTGGTGAGCTATTAATTTCATTGAGTTTTCCCACTATATCCTAACTCTGCTTTCAGGTCGTGAAAGGTTGCTTGGGTATTATCTTGTATTTTATTTTATTTTTTTTCTGTTTTAAACAGAAAGGATGGAAATATAGGATAATATCCAGTTAACAGTCCTAAATAAAGGTGTTCCCTCAACTTTCTCTTCCCAGTAATCTCTTCCTTTGATATGTAAAAGCCCACTAGATAGTTACTTTTTGTGTCTCTCTCAACCTGCTCCCCTGATATTGGGAATTATTTATTTTTTAAATAATTTTTTTATTGTGATTAACATGAATTACAAATCTTTCAGTTATATTTAAGATAGTGACAGTGAATTAGGGTTATTTCTACCACTAGTGTTGTTCTCCCTCCCCTTTTCCAGTATGCATCCCATACGTCTCCCCTTGCTCCCTTGATTGCTAGTGCAACAGATCCCCTTTGTGCATTTCTTGTTGTAGATTAGGTATTGATTGTATTGTTATTGATTTTTGGCTTGGTGTTTAGGTCTGATCTTTTATTTCTACTCAATGTTCATGCAACTGCTTATTCCTGGTACCATTCACTTCCCCCACTCAATTTGTGAGGCAGAACAAGATGATTCAAATTCTGTGGCTCTGTTGGAAAAAAAAATATAGGAGTCTGTCTAGAAGCTATAAATGTCAATTTTAAAGAAGAAAGGAAAAGAATAAAAAACAAAAGAAAAACCTGGAATTCCATGTGGTCCCCAAGGCTTTCAGGAGTGATTCCTGAGCACAAATCTAGGAGCAAACCCTTAGAGCTGCTGGGTGTGGCCCATTCCCCTCACAAATTAGTACTCTATATACTTTCTCTTAACCACCTATAACCTATAGTTAAGGATAAAGCTAAAAATAATACATGTAGAAATATTTTACATCATATTTTAAAGGATTTATATATGGGGTGAGAGAGATAAGCAGAGAAGCAGAGAAGAATCATAGTCATAGTGACTATATATGTATATATCCTTTCTTTAGTTACATTAAGTTCTCTGAAGTAAACTTATATTTTATTCCCCTCTAAAAATTGTGAGATTTATTTTGTTATTATTCGTTTTTACCATACCCAGCTCTATTTTCCTTGTTCTGAGATCAGAATTAATTCTTGATGGGCTCATATTTCACTCCAGGGATCCAACCTGGGTCAGTATTATCTCTCCAGACTTATATGACACACTTTTTGTTTTGTTTTTAGGGCCACACCCAGTGGCACAACAGGCTTATTTTTGAATTGGAACCTATGTTTCACTCCTGATAAGCTTGGGAGACCATACATGAGAGTTTGTACGGTGAATGACAGGTGACAACTCATTGTGATCCTATATGATAATTTTTTGGGGGGCCACACCCGGTGATGCTCAGGGGTTACTCCTGGCTATTCGCTCAGAAGTCGCTCCTGGCAGGCACGGGGAACCATATGGGGAACCGGGGGATCGAATCGCGGTCCGTCCTAGGTTAGCGCAGGCAAGGCAGGCACCTTACCTGCAGCGCCACCGCTCAGCCCCCCTATATGATAATTTTTAAGGCTGTGATTCTTGGTGATAACAAGAAATTCTGGTTGAGACAGCCTTGATTTAGGAAAATTGTGGGGAATTATAGTTTATATTAACCAAGTGAAGAGAATAAAACTAATTTTACAGCAGGAAAAATTGAGTTTTATGATCATAATGATTCTCCACATTTTGAGTTATTTCTCCATCAGACTCTAAGTGGCACCATTTTTCTTTTTGTGAATTTATCTCATTGCTTAGTGCAGTTTCTGAGACATAGTAGCTTATCTAGTTGGAGGAAAGTTTGACTATAAGTCAAGCCTCACTTGACTTCTCATAATTTCATCTTGTTTCCCTTAAATTTTGGAATCTACCATTAACCTCAGACCCAGAATTTCCTATAACTTGGGATGGGTTTTGATATTTTATTTTGATACTAGTTTTCCCCCTATGTAGTCACAATGTGAACTTTCCCTTAACTTCTTTCCATATATAGTTTGTAGTCTGTAGTTCCTGTAGTTGAAGTTCAACTACTAACTTATCCTCTTCTCTTGAAGGGGTTCTATGAGTGTGTGTGCATGTGTGTGTTAAAGAGGTGGAATCAATTTTTTTAGGAGAAAGTTGTTTAAAGCTAAGAAAGAAAGACTAAGACTTGGGAAATTGGGAATTAACTAAATTTCCTAGCATACTATACCTAGAAACTGGGAAGAAGATTGACACTTTATTGCAGTCTGAGTGTCTATTTGTTTTACATTTATTTTTAAATGTTAATTTCTCAATTTTCCTTCTATTGTTTCTATTATCTTTGATTATACTGTACAAAATCTATGAAGAACTACATAATAAATATATACCTCTATTATCATTTCCTTTATTTTATCATCATTGTCATCATTGCTCTAAAGCTACTCTAGGCTCTTTGGGGGTTGTGCCAGGTGATGCTCAGGGGATGGCATCTAACGACTGAAGTCGAACTTACTTTATGGAAAATATGCATTCAACACTTTCAACTCTCTGTTTTTTTCTGCTACTTTAGAACTTTTTTTTTTGTTTTTGAAATCATATGGACTATAATTGGGGAAATTTCTTTAACTCCCTTTCCTTTAAAAATAACCTTGGAATGTTCTTACCAGGTAAATCTGTTAAGAAGTATAACAACAGGTATAAAATAATTGGCATTATAGATATAGATATATTTAGAACAGAGAACAAGCACTTTGCATGTTGTCAAACATCAAAGAACTCATTAGATGAAAAGGTTGTAAGGTACTTACCGCTCGCTCTAGTATACTGAACTAAAAATAAAAGTAGAGAAGTTATTGTGGTTGTTGAATATAATAATCTCCAGCATTCTATTTTTCTATTGATTGATCTTGGACTGTACATTTACCATAAGAATATGATCCTCCTCTAGAAGAATAGTGGAAAGATAATAATCTATTATGGTCATGTGATTGTAGGTGTTTGAAATGTAGTCTTAATTTTATCCACTTTGATTCATCCCTAGTCCCCTCTTTTTAGCAGAACTGGATATTTCTGCTCCCTTATTTCTTCTCCATATCACTTTTGCTTTTACTGTCTTATTTTCTTGTCTTCTCTTAGTTAAGAAATCTTATCCCAGATTCTATCACATCTTTGTTTTAGGACACTCTTCTAATGACTATTGACAAACCATTATAACCATTTATAAAAATAGTGCTCTTAATATGAACTTAAACATTTATAGTAACTTACCAATAGGTCCTGGAGTTTGCACTAAAAATAAATTTAAATTGGATTTTTAGTAAGGGTGTTCCAATGAAGAATAATTTTAGTTCTAGTGGAAAGGATTTGGGGTTTGGGAGAAAGGGTAAAGGACTTAATCTGGTAACAAAATCATTAGGATAATGATAGAATAATCATTAGGCTAATGCAAGTATAGAGTAAAATTTTTTCATATACTGTAATATTTAAACTTAGGAGAAATTAGAAAAAGTCAAAATGATTTTGTTTTTTCTTTCTATTCAAAAATTGGTTTTAAAATTTACTTACATATACATATATATAGTTTAATATATCAAAATCGCTGTTATTTATGTAGTTGTTCAAAATAGTTTCAGGCACACACTGTTTCAGCACCAGTCCCATTGCCTTCCTTCCAATAATGATTCCAGGTTCTCCTACACTCCTCATATGCCTCCTTGGCAGGCACATTGTAATTTGGGTCTTCCCAAACTTGCTATTGTTCTGTTTTTTTTTTTTTTAGAAATATACATTCTTTTCCTATAAGTGATAGTAGAAGATACTGTTTCCTCCCCCACTTTTATCTCCCTCCCTCTCTCTTTTGGGTGGGAGCATTCCAGGTGGTGCTCAGAACTTTCTCTTGGATCTTCACATAAGTATTGCTCCCAGCAGTACTTGGGAGACCTTATGGAGTGCTCTGACTGAATTGGGGTCATTGGCGAGAAGGGCAAATTTCTGAGTGAGTCTAGCTATCTACATAAAATCTTGTGAGGACTATTATCAGAGAAGATGGACGATTGAAGCAGCAGTGCTGTGTAACTGTGGTTCCTGCCTTAGTCTGCAGCAAATACTGGTGGATGAGGCTATAATAATCTTGTGAGACTGCATGGTTAATGGACTCTGAAAGACAACCCTCCCCAGAGGTGAATGAAGTATTTGAAATCAGGAATTGAAAACATTTCCCTTACATATAAGTCCCAAAACTTGTTTTGTAACTTAACATTTTTTGGGGGGCTGTGCTTAAAGGTCTACTGAGCACACCGAATGATTTTCAGTCAGCCAAGATGAATAACTCAATGTTAGAGCCAGAAGATGCTGCCTTTATTTATTTATTTGTTTGTTTTTATATCTGGTACCATCCAGTGGTTTCAGAGACCAACCAGGACATCTGGTGGTATTTGAGGTCTTTATTGGTACACTGAATGGTACTTGTTCTTGGTTACCATGTGGTACCAGAGATGGAATCATGGTTGGTACATGCAAGCAGATGCATTAATCCACTTATTAAAACTGGGACCTGATAATTAAAAACATTTTAATATTTTGTTAGGAATAGTATAATCCAGTGTGTGAAGCTTTAACCTTCACTCTTAATAAATGTGTGATAATGAGCAACTGGATCATTGAACCTAATAGTTATTTATTATCTTTCTATAGGAAAATGTAGTAGGAAAACTTACCAAAATTTAGTGAAAATTGAACTTATCAATGCTATAGAGAACTTTTCATAGCAATTAAAAGTTGAGTAAGACATAATCTAATAAATAAAAAATAACTTGGACAGAAAATAAAAGGTTTGGGTTGCTGTGCTCTGTAAATCT
>PVKC010011241.1:13858-25087 GCA_004027635.1 Crocidura indochinensis
GCTCAGGGTCTAACCCTGGGGCTACATGCTCACTGATCACTTCGGCTGTTGCTCAGGAGGCCTTTAGCAGTGCTAGGGATATATAATGGGGGCCACGTGCAAGGCAGGTACCTCTACTATGTCTTCAGCCCAAAAGGGCTCTTTTTAGTGGGATTTTGCATTAAGAGGTGCTGATTTGCTTGTGTGTTTGTGCTTTTTCTTTGTGGGGACATCACACTTGGTTGTGTTGGGGAATGGGTGTATGCTTTGGTCCCAGAGCCTTTCATCTATAAGATATATGCTCTACCACTGGGCTACATTTTTAGTGCTGCCTTAAAAAATACATATATATATAATACATATTTATGTATATATAAAGTGGATAAGTGCTTTGACATTCAAGTGTGTTTATAAAACGAAAGAGGCCAGAAACGAGTTAAAATGAACAGGATTTGCTCTTTATAATACGGTACGGTTTTTTATTTAAGGTTCTTCTAATGCACAGTATAGTTTAATAGCTATATCTTCGAGTTTGACCTTCTGGGAGCTCAAATCTGTAAGCTGTAATTCACTTGAACGTGTAAGAGCCTTGCAGAGAAATAGCACTTAGGAATATTTGCAGGCTAGAAATATTATCCTTTCCCTGGCTGCTTTTGAGAACTAGAGACACAGTTTAGCCTGGCAGTGACATTTGAGTCGTATTACAGTAACACTGATTTGTATGAGAGATTGTCAGAGCAGGGATTTGTGTAGCTTCATGCCCTTTTCTTATGTTTTTTTTTTTTTTTTTTTGGTTTTTGGGCCACACCTGGTGACACTCAGGGGTTTACTCCTGGCTAAGCACTTAGACACCATTTAGACACCAAGAGCTGCCATCCAGCTGCCAGTGCCAGTCCCCTGCTGCTCGAGCATGATGCGATGCCGCAAAACAAAGGTGCTGCTGTGGTGGGCACAGCTGCTGCATGAGGCCACACTGGGTTTCACCCCTGTTGCAGGACTGGGGCTAATATCCCCAGGCTCTTTGAGAGCTACTGTGGTCAGCAGAGAGTGGGCTGTCCAGGACCAGCTCTTCTGAGGAGTACTCCCATACTCCTGGTTGAGATACTGAAATGCCCTGATAACCATAATTGCTTCCCATCTGTTCACATTAAATAGCACAGGACATTTGGACAGGATCTCTCCAGTGTAAACAAATTCACACTTGTATTAAAATTTCTTGGGGCCCGGGAGATAGCATGGAGGTAAGGCGTTTGCCTTTCATGCAAAAGGTCATCAGTTCAAATCCCGGTGCCCCATATGGCCCCCCCCATGCCTGCCAGGAGCAATTTCTGAGCATGGAGCCAGGAGTAACCCCTGAGCACTGCCGGGTGTGACCCAAAAACCATAATTTCTTTATACTCCCTCTTTCCCTCCATCTCTTCTTCCTTTCTCCCTCCCTCTCCCTCTCTCCCTTCCTCTCTCTCTCCTTCTCTTTCCCTTTTCCTCCCTCCTTTCTTCTCCCACTCCCTCTTTCCCTCTTCCTCTCCCTTTCATCCTCTCCCTCTCTCCCATACCCTCTCTTTTTGTATCTCACCTCCCAGTGTTCAGAGATCACTCCTGGTTTTATGCTCAGGAGTCATTCCTGGTGGGATCAGGTACTGGTAAGTCAGGAATAAATGCTTACCCTTGGGGTAACAGCTCCTTCCCTGGCATAGCATGGTCCCCCAAACATGTTTGGAGTGACCACGATGGCTCCATTTAATATTGGACTAGAACAGCACTGAGCTGTAGATTTCAGGGAGAGTAGTCCTGGACCCTCTGAGAATTTCTATGGAGATCTCTAAACAGTCCTAACAGAACCATTTGTAAATGGGGCCTCTTATTTTCTCTGGCTTTGCTTGTCCCTTCCCAGACATAAACTTACTTGCCCCACCCTAGGGAGGACTCCCTGTCATGGGTTAAACTGTCTCTCTGCTCTGTTCCTCTGCTGGACATGTCATTTCCTGGTCTGATTAGCTTTTAAAAGTAAAAAATGGAGAAATCTGCCGAAGTAGTCACCTTTTTAAAATTATTCAAAATTTACAACTTTGTGAAATTTCAGGAATTTAGCTTTAATCATCTTTATGTGTAAATTTATCTCACTCAGTATATTTTATTTTATTTTTTTAAACTTTATTTATTGATTGATTCATTGATTGATTGGTTTCTGGGCCACACCCAGTGATGCTCAGTTACTACTGACTCTGTACTTAGAAATCGCCTCTGGCAGGTTGGAGGACCACATGGGATGCTGAACCGAACAGAGTCCCTCCTGGGTTGACTTCATGCAAGGCAAATTCCCCAACCCTGTGCTATCTCTCCGGCCCCTTACTCAATATATCTTAAAATATTTTCTCTCATGTCAGAGATAAACATAGAAAGGGAATAACGCATGACCACTCATCAGAGAAGGAGATTTTGTTTATCGAATTCAGTTTACTTAAGAGGGTTGATGGCTGGGAGTGCCCGAGGGACACTGATGGAGGAAAGTGGGCTCTGTGGTGATGGAAGTGGTGTTGCAATGATGGATGCATGAAAAGTATGATTAACTGTATTTTAAATCCCGATGCCTCAAGACAAGAAGTAAACAGAGGGGCCAGAGTGGTGGCACAGGCAGTAGGGCATTTGCCTTACACACGGCTAACCTAGGACGAACTGCGGTTTGGTCCCCCAGCGTCCTATATGGTCCCCCAAGCCAGGAGCAATTTCTGAGCGCGTAGCCAGAAGTAATCCCTGAACATCACCAGGTGTGGTTCCCCCCAAACAAACAAACAAACAAGCAAACAAAAAGAAGTAAAAAGAAAGGTGCTACCAGAAATGTAAATATCCTTCTCCCATCTAAATGACTAATCATTCTCATTCTTTTAATATGTGTATTAATTGATACATTTACTAACACATATAACATTCAAATGAAAGAAGAAATCAAGATGCAGGACTCCTGTCTATTGACGGTTCAGCAGTATTGGTCTCTTCCCTTCTCACTCTTCCCTGTGCACCCCAGTCAAGTCAGAATCAAAGTTCTGAATCACAAGCATTTTACTTTCAACACTGACTGCATTCTTGGCTAGCCTTTAGGATATCTGGTTTCTTCTGCTTAAAGGAAACCTAAGACCTGCCATGTCCGACTTCTTTCACTTAAGAGATTCTCTTTCAAGCTGGATTTGGCCAGTTGAGTATTAGGCAGAATGGGCTAATGGCAGGGCTAAGTTTGAGAAGGATGGCTAGGGTGTTTTCACCTCTTGTGGGTGCAGTTGTCTTAGAGTTACCACCTAGAGCTGGGGAAAGCAGCTTCTTTCTGCTACTGGACATGAGTTTGATTTTGTTCTGTAGTCTCTTGGTGAGTGTAGTTGTTTTTTCCTCCAAGTGGAAGGGAAGGTGAGAGAAGGGGAGATTGACCTGCCCTTAAGGTGAGGAACCCAGCTGGCCTAGATAGAAGTCTTCTTCCCTTTTTTCCAGTTCTTACAGGATGCTCAGAGATGTCTTCTCTAGGTACTCTAAAGCAGTGGCTTCCCAGAATTACAGTCCCGCATTACAGAAGTAAGAAGGTGCCAGACTCGTACTTATATTGAAAGCTGCTTATCAGCAAGTGCCTACCCTTTCTCTGGCAAATATTGACACAGTCAATTATGTCCTGTGCCTTGCTTATTTACTTAGCGTGCTTCCTAACTCATTTAGCCAAAGAAGATTTCAGTGGATGTATTTACAATGATCTTGTAATTTGTCTTACACATTAAGGTTCCTTTTTGATTATATTTCATTCAAGTTTGTGTTCTTTGGTGGTCAAAGTTTTTGTCTTTATTGTGTTCTTTCTTTTTTTTTAAAGTGTTAAAAGTTTTCTTTTTTTAAGTGGATATTCTTATATACTTGGCTATAACATCACTTTTTGCTTCATCTCTTTTGTGTGAGTAAAGAACCCAGACTTTTTAAGTGGATCTAAGCAAAAAATTAGGCTTTGTTCAAGAAGGAAAAAAAATAATTGGCTAAATGGTGGGAGATAAGGAGAATTGTGCTTGTTTTCAGACTAAAAAAAAAAAATTTTCTTTTCTCTGTACCATAGACAATCATGCCCCAGAATGGATGTCATACAGCTGTTCTCTGGTGCTCTGTAGTCACATCAAAGGACAAGTGGTTGTGGTGACCTCACGCTGTCCAGGGGAATTAAGCTTGACAGTCCAGTGTTCCCAAAATCAGGAGTGATATAGTTACTCAGCTCATTCTCTTCAGCAACATTGGAAAAGAATAGTTAGAAAGAACTTAAACTTCCATTTGCTCTTTTTAAAAGCTTATTTTATTTATTTAAAGAAAATGCATCACATAGTTGACATAGTTGATCATATTACATTTGTTTCCAGATAAGTTAAAGCAAAGTTATTGAAAAAATTGAGGGCCAAAGAGATAGCATGGAGGTAAGGTGTTTGCCTTTTATGCAGAAGGTTGGTGATTTGAATCCCGGCATCCCATATGGTCCCTTGTGCCTGCCAGGATGATTTCTTAGAGCAGAGCCAGGAATGACCACTGAGCGCTGCTGGGTATGACCCAAAAACCAAAAAAAATCAAAAAAAAAAAAAAAAAAAAAAAAAAAAAAAAAAAAAAAAAAAAAAAAAAAAAAAAAAAAAAAAAAAAAAAAAAAAAAAAAAAAAAAAAAAAAAAGAAAAAATTGAAAAGAAGAAAGATGAAATGGAAAAAAGAAAAAAAGTATAGTAGCAAGCTCATTTGCAAAAATTATTGTATTACCAAGGAAGTAATTAATACAGTGGCAGAAGATTTAGTATATATATATATATATATATATATACACACACACACATATGTTATATATCCAGTCCGTTGAATTGGGGTGTTCTTTTAGGTATGATAGCATCAAACAACTAAAGTTGTCCAGAAATGCAAAGCTATAATACTATGATTTTTAGAGGCATATACTTTGCTGTAGGGCCTCTTGGAAAACAGAATGGTTCAAACATGGCGACTGCATTTATGGGCATGGTTATAGCTTCCAGGCTTTCCTGAAGATAACCGAGTAGGGTACCCAAATTTGCTCCAAAAAAAAATCCCTGGTCATATCAGCTCAACAAGCAGCATACCTGAAATGTGGTCAGATTGGCTTCCCTGCAGGGAATCATAGAGAGATCATAGAGAGAAACAAAGAAAACCAAACACCAAAATACCATGATTTACAAAATTGTTCATAAAAAGTTGTTTCAGGCCTACAATATTCCAGTACAGATACTGCCACCAGTGTAGTTTCCCTCCACCAAAGTACCCACTTACCCTTCATACATGCCAGTTTACCCTTTAGAAGGTAAATCAACTTTATATTGTATGGTCCGATGAAACTTAAAAGAATGGCAAATCAAATTATCAAAAAGCAAATCAATAAAAGTTAATTTATTTTATTTATAATTTATTATAAATTTGTGATAATTGATTGCTGTATGAAGCAAAATGGTTTACTTTTTTTTTTTTTTTATGGTTTTGTGGCCACACCCGGTGACACTCTGGGGTTACTCCTGGCTATGCATTCAGAAATCACTCCTGGCTTAGGGGACCATATGAAGCACTGGGGATCAAATCCAGATTTGTCCTGGGTCAGCTGTGTGCAAGCAAACACCCTACTGCTGTGCTATCATTCTGGACCCAAAATGGTTTACTCTTTTAAAATGATTTTTTAAATTATTTTTGGCCACACCCAGAGATTACTTCTGGTGGGGTTAGGCCCATAGGTGGTGCCTGGGATTACAGCCACATTAGTCCAAGTCAAATCCCTACCTGATGTACTGTCGCTATAGTTAAAATACCATTTCTTTTTCCCTTTCTTTCTGGTTTTTGTGGTAATACTGGCAGTGCTCAGGGTTTACTCTTGGCTCTGTACTCAGGATTTGCTCAGAGGACCAAATGAGATGCTAAGGATTGAACCTGGGTCAGCTACGTGCAAAGCAAGCTTTTATCCACTGTGCTATCTCTCCAGCCCCAATTCATACCAATTGTTTTTATCCTTACTTTGGAGCATGACTCGAAACAAAGTAAGATTATTACTAGTTAATGATACCTTTCATTGTCATCTTTTAGCTGAAAATTAAGTACAGTTAATCTATTTTAGATACACAGATTTTCATAAACCTTATTTTATAGTGGAGTTCAACCTAAGAACTGGTTAAGAGGGCGTCAGAGGTGTAGTGAAGCAGACCCTGAGACAGTGGTGGAAAAAAGCAGACACTGCGTGGGCTTCGAGTTTGGTATGCATGAAACCAGACTTCTCATGAATAGTATTGTAAATCATGGTGCCTCAAAAGAAAAAATGTGGGTGTTCTAACCAGTACATTTATTTTATCTTTGTGAATGTTGACAGTTATAAATACACTTGTGCATTCATTTGTTTGATCTTATGAGTAGTGGCAGCAAAGCTCAATTCTCTTGTGACTCTGCAGTGAGTGAAAAATAAAGTATAGAAGCATGTTTGGTGGTTTGTTTTTTCTATTGCCCACAGAACAGGCTGAGAGAGTGGCAATATATCCTCTCTAAGATGAATGACATTGATGTTGGCATTCCCTTCTTTCCCTGTTGTCAGGAGAAACAGCTCCAGATTATGTACACATGACATTGGGCGCTAGGAATTGTGGGTTCTTGGCAGTGATCAATATGTCTTCCTAGAGAGTCAACAAGGCAGGAGTACATCAGAAGTTTTGCTTTTCCAGCCTCTTCAACAAGTGGTGTTGGGACAACTGGTCAGTCACAAGCTAAAAAGCAAACTTAGACCTCTATTTAACATCATGCAGAAAGATCAAATTAAAATGGACTAAAGACCTTGATATCATAAGCCATAAGGTGCATAGAATCATGTAGGTAAAACACTCCATGACATTGAGACTAAAGGCATCTTCAAAAGTGAAACAACACTATCCAAAGAAGTGAAAGCAGAGATAAACAAATGGGACTACATTCAACTGAGAAGCTTCTGCAATTCAAAGGAAACAGTGACTTGAATACAAAAGCCACTCACAAAATGGGAGAAACTATTCACTCAGTACTCACCAGATAAGGGGCTAATATCTAGGTACTGACAAAATTTTAGCAAAAAAGCATTTTATTGGGGCCAGAGAGATAGCATGGGGGTAGTATGTTCGCCTTGTATGCAGAAGGATGGTGGTTCGAATCCCGGCACCCCATATGATCTCCTTAGCCTGCCAGGGGTGATTTCTTAGCTTCGAGCCAGGAGTAACCCCTGAACGCGACCCAAAAACCAAAAAAATAAATAACCCCAAAACAAAACATTTTATCCCTTCAAAAAATAGGGAGAAGATATGGACAGACATTTTCTCAAAGTAGAAATACAGATGGCCAAAAGGCACAGGAAAAAAATGCTACACATCATTAATCATCAGGGAGATACAAAGCAAAACAATGAGGTATAATCTCACGCCATAGAGATTGGCACACATCACGAAGAACAAGAATGACCACTGCTAGTACTGGAGAGATGGATAGCACAGTGCTAGGGCATTTGCCTCGCAATTGACTGACCCAGGACCAAAGGTGATTCGAATCCTGGCATCCCATATGGTCCCCTGTGCCTGCCAGGAGCAATTTCTGAGCAGATAGCCAGGAGTTATCCCTGAGAGTAGCTGGCTGTGATCCAAAAACCAAAAAAGGAAAAAGAATGACCACTGCTAGTGTGGATGTGGGGAGAAAGGAACTTTCATTCGCTGCTGGTGGTAATAACTTTTAGTCTAGTCTTTATGGAAAACAATATGGATATTCCTCAAAAAATTGGAAATTGAGCTCCCATATGGTCCAGCAATTCCACTCCTAGGGATATACCCTAAAAATACAAAAACACAATACAAAAATACCTTCCTCATATCACATTCATTTCAGTGCTATTTACTGTAGCCAGAATCTGGAAACAATCCAAATGACTGACAACAGATGAGTGGCTAAAGAAACTGTGGTACATATACACAATGGAATACCATGCAACTGTGCAGAAATAACTGTCTTTTGTTCTTTTTTTTTTTTTTTTTTTTGGTTTTTGGTTTTTGGGTCACACCCATCAGCGCTCAGTGGTTACTCCTGGCTCTACGCTCAGAAATCACTCCTGGCAGGCTCGGGGGACCATATGAGTTGCAGGATTTGAACCACTGTCCTTCTGCATGCAAGGCAAATGCCTTATCTCTCCGACCCTAGTTTTAAGAAATAAAATACAGTATGCTAATAATTCCCAGAGGTAATAGAGATGAGAGCTAGAAGGACCAGCCCACGATATAAAGCTTACCACAAAGCATTGTGAGCACAGAGAAATAACTGTACTAACAACTACCATGACAATGATAGGAGAGAAATAGAATGCTTGTCCAGAATACAGGCGGGGGTAAGGGAAGAGGGAAAAAGGGGAACACACATGTGAGAAAAAGTTACACAGGTGAAGGGTGGCATACACTTGATGACTGTAACCAAACATTTTTGTAACCACAATGCTTAAATAAAGAGAACATTTGAGAGAGAGAGAGAGAGAGAGAGAGAGAGAGAGAGAGAGAGAGAGAGAGTGTGTGTGTGTGTGTGTGTGTATGTATGACACCCGGCAGCACTCACCTGGAAGGGACCTGGTTCTATTCCCAGCATCCCATGTGGCCCCCGGCCCTTCAGGGCCGATTTCTAAGTGCAGAGCCAGGAGTGATCCCTCAGTGCCACCGGGTGTGACCCAGAAACCAATCAATAAATCAATCAATAAAGTTAAAAACATTTTTGTTATCCATTAGAAGTGAATTGTCTTTTCCTTTCAGCTATAGTTGATTGTTAATGTCCTTTCTTGAAGGGGAAGAATCATTCAGGCCGGTTGAACTCTGCTGAGACTTCTGGAGAAAAATTCCTAATGAATTTGATTTTTCATAATTGGCTATTTGGGATGGAACCTCGAATTGCATTTCAGCAGCTCTTGAGAAACCTCATTTTCTCCTCATTCCCTCATTCCTTCTCCTTCCTCTCTACCCATATCTGCATGGTGAACTGTTTCCCCAATCACTATAGTATTCGAAAAGTTACTTTTATGGACTGGAGTAATCAAAGAGGCTCTTTTTTTTGCTTGTAGCTGACCTAGTTTCAATCTCTAGCACTGCATAGGGTCTCATATGCCTAGGAGTAAAACCTGAGTGCTGCCAAGTCTGAACCAGAAGCCAAAAGCACTTTCAGGAGTGATTCCTGAGTGCAAAACTGGGGGTAATCCTGGATGTAGACCAAAAACAAAAATAACTTTTGGGGCCCGGGAGATAGCATGGAGGTAAGGCGTTTACCTTTCATGCAAAAGGTCATCGGTTCGAATCCCGGTGCCCCATATGGTCCCCCATGCCTGCCAGGAGCAATTTCTGAGCATGGAGCCAGGAGTAACCCCTGAGCACTGCCGGGTGGGACCCAAAAACCAAAAAAAAAAAAAAAACAACAAAAAAAAAACTTTTATAACATTTTGGGATATATAATTTGAATTTGGGTTTTTTGTTCGATTTGGTTCGGTTTCGGGTCCCATCTGACGATGCTCAGGGCTTACTCCTGGCTCTGTGTTCTGAGATCACTCCTGGTGAGGCACCCACCACATGGGTTGTTGGGTTTGTACATGTGAAAGGCAGACAGATACCTTATCAACTGTATTATTTCTTCTAGCCCAATTTGTAGGATGTTGGAATTTTGGAATATTTTGTCATGAATTTTATCTTACAGATTAACCAAGAAAGGAGCTAATGTGATTTTTATAGTTACTTAAAAATTAATCTTTTGGGGCCCGGAGATAGCATGGAGGTAAGGCGTTTGCCTTTCGTGCAAAAAGGTCATCGGTTCGAATCCCGGTGCCCCATATGGTCCCCCGTGCCTGCCAGGAGCAATTTCTGAGCATGGAGCCAGGAGTAACCCCTGAGCACTGCCGGGTGGGACCCAAAAACCAAAAAAAAAAAAAATTAATCTTTACTTTCATGAAGGTTACAAGAACATAGTTTTTTTCTTTTTATCTGCTTTTTTTTTATAGAACCTTGATAAATATTTAAGTCTTAGTTTATATTGAGAAAAAACTATCCAATAATTAGTGTTTTTGATGTTCATATTTGTCTTTTGGTTGTTCTGAAATAATATTTTACTAGTTACATTTTATTATTATAATAATTATTTATGTAATAAATACAATTATTTCATAAATATAAAAACAGTCATAAGTATATGTTTTATTACTATGAATTATTTTAGTGCTTACTATTGTATATTTTTGTATGACATATTTTTATTATATATTTTATATACATGCAAATATTTTGTATATTACTATATGGTATATATAAAATGTATAGGATATATTTTATTGTATATTTTTATTCATTTATTCATTATTTAATATAAATGTATTTTTATTAGTTATATTTTATTTCTTATATTTTTTTAGTTCTGAAAATGAGTATATTTTAGTTGATTAATACATTGGTTGATTTTTTTTTGTTTGTTTTTGTTTTTGTTTTTTGGGTCACACCCGGCAGTGCTCAGGGGTTACACCTGGCTCCATGCTCAGAAATTGCTCCTGGCAGGCACGGGGGACCATATGGGGCACCGGGATTCGAACCGACGAAAGGCAAACGCCTTACCTCCATGCTATCTTCCGGGCCCCTACATTGGTTGATTTTTAAGTAGTTTATTAATGGTCGATACGTTCAGAAGTTATAGATGAGGAAGCTAGAATATAACCAGTTTTTATGAGATGATATAGTAGATACAGGAAATGTTCTGAGAAGATATGATACATAGTTATTAGATTATTGAATTCCTGCAAAGGCTTAATGAATTCTGGTCAGAGAGAAAAACTTAAGTTCCAAGAAGCCCAAATTTAAATTTGGATCTGTTTCTGAATGAATTTTAAATTTTGTCTTCTTAATGCATTTATTAGCCACAGAGAGAAGTAGAGATGAATTAGATGGGATCTCACATTAGGATCTAGATTCTAGTTTCTTCTTTCTTTTTTTTGGTGTTTGGATCACACCCAGTGACACTCAGGGATTACTCCTGGCTATGCGCTAAGAAATCGCTCCTGGCTTGGGGGACCATATGGGACTCTGGGAGATTGAACTGGGGTCCATCCTAGGCCAGCTGAGTGCAAGGCAAAGCTCTACCTCTGCGCCACTGCTCTGGCCCCCTAGTTTCTTTCTTTCTTTCTTTCTTTCTTTCTTTCTTTCTTTCTTTCTTTCTTTCTTTCTTTCTTTCTTT
>PVKC010011242.1:0-24885 GCA_004027635.1 Crocidura indochinensis
ACCAACATGGGTTTTGTGTGACTTAAAATAACAATACTATTCTGACTGAAAGATATCCACTTGATTTTGTCAAAATTTTGACCCAGAGACATTTTTAAATGTTTGCTGGTTTATTTTAGAAGAATAAAGGTTGAGGCCAGAGAGATAGTAGGGGTCTTAGGGTGCTGGCCTTGCACATAGTCAACAGGGTTTGATCTCTGGTACCCTGGTACATAAGTTCCCCCGAGTACTGCCAGGAATGATTCCTGAGCACAGAACCAAGAATAAGCCCCAAGCACTACCAGACGTAGCATCACAACAAAAGAGAATAAAGGGTACATACATAGGTATAGCAAGACCTAGTTTTTAGTGAGTTAAAGTAGAAGGAATGATAGAATTAGAAAATTATTCTTGTTTATTCTTCATCATAATGAAGAACATGGACAGTGATGATCAATGATGTCCCAAATTACTCATCCTGATTTTAAAATTCATTTTAGGGGCAGGGGAAGTAGGAAATAAAACTAACCTTAAGTTTACAAATCACTTACAAATTACAAATGTAACCATTTAAATGGAGAACTATAGAGTATGTCACTTTATACAATGAATCAAATTTGGCATTAACAATAAGGGAAAAAAACAACAGAGAACATTTTTTCTGATGGAATAATTCAGGACTCACTACCATCTAATATGCCTGTGAAAATGTTTAATTCTTCACATGTATTAGTATCATGCAAGATTTTGTGGTTTGGGGGCACATCTGGCAGTGCTCAGAGGTTACTCTTTGTTCTACACTCAGGAATCACTCCTAGTGGTCTCAGGGGACCCTATGGGATACTGGGAATTGTACTCAGGTTGGCCATATGCAAGACAAGAGCCCTCTCCTCTGCCTTGGTGCAATTTTTCATCTCTCCTTTTGTAGCCGAGCCTTGGTACTGGTACATTTTTTTCCACTGGGGTCCTTTCCAGGGGACACATATCGGGTTGTAGTGCTCACACTCTGGGTCATAGCCCTCACTCCTTTAGTGCAGCATTGACACCTGAACTCTCTGGGACTTGTCCTGTTAGGTGAGGCACACGGTGAATGGTGTGGGTTCCTGGTGGGGTGCTCACCCAAGATCATGCTTCCTGGCCTTGACATATCTTGTAGCTCAATGGGCGTCATGCCATATTTTTGGTGCTGCTTACACACACCTGGTTATGGTTATGCAGAGCTTCCAAGCCTCAGCTATAAAACAGCCAGAATCCTACATTGTGCTGGAGGTAGGACAGTAGGACTTTCAGCTGATAAATGGTCATAGATTAATTGACCAGATGCCTGCAAGTTCTAGAGGGCCTCTGGGCACTCGATGCAGAAACTCTTATGCTTGGTGTAGTCCCACTCATTTGTTTTTGCTTCCAATGCTTTTGCTTTTGGTATCAAATCTAAAAAATCATGACAAGACTGATGTCAAGCAAAGAGAAAGAAGTTTCGTGTTTCAGTTTTTATGCTCCTGTCTCAATGTAGTTTTTGGAGTGTGGGGACCATACCTTCTGGTGTTTAACATCTACTTCTGACTCAGGGATCACTCCTGGACTAAATGTGGGTTGGGTACATGCAAGACAAATGCCCTACCTCCTCTGGTGCCCTGTTCTACTGTATTTTAAGTTATGTTTTTGTGTCTTTTGTATGGTAGTGACCTGGTTTCAGTCTTTTGCCTGTGACTATGTGGGCCTTCAACACTAGTAATTCAGGAGATCATTCTTTTCCTATTGTACAGACTGTGCTCCCTTGTTAATAAATTAATTGATCGTATATGTACATGGGCTTCTTTCTGGGGCATGTAATCTTTTATATTGATCTCTGGGTTAGTTTTGCTGTCATTATTCTACTGTTTCTATAAAGAAACTTGATAATATTCTGTGTATATTTTCATGTCATGTCACTAAATGATAGTTTGACTTTTTCCCAGTTTGAATCCCTTTTATTTATGCTTTTGCCTCATTTTGTATCTAGAATTTCTGATACTATATTGACTAATAATAATGAAAATGGATAACTTTGTCTTGTTCCTGACATTTCATGAAGATGAGTTCCATTTTCTGTCATTGGATATAATTTAAGTTGTAGATTGGTTGTATATGGCCTTTAGTATGTCGAGTTAAGTTTGTTTTATCCTCATTTTTGTGAGGTTTTATGAGTATGTATTGAACTTTGTCAAGAGCTTTCTCTCAGTTTATTTATAAGATTGTATATTTTAGAGGCCAGAGTGATAGCACAGCGGTAGGGCATTTGTCTTGCATGCTGCCAATCTAGCACGGACCTTGGTTCAATCCCCCAGTGTCCCATATGGTCCCTAAGCCAGGAGCAATTTCTGAGTGCATAGCTGGGATTGCATAGCTCCAGAGCATCACAGGATGTGGCCCTAAAAGCAAAAAATGCATACTTTAATATTCTCCTTTTATTGGGTATATAACATTTTTAATTTTTAAAACAATATCTTTATTTAAGCACCATGATTGCAAACATGTTTGTAGTTCGGTTTCAGTCATAAAAAGTATACCCTCCTGCACCAGTGCAACCTTTTCACCAACAATGCTCTTCATTTCCCTCCTCCCCCACTCCCGCCTATCCTCAAGACAGGCATTCTATTTCTCTCGCTCACTACCATTGTCATGATAGTTTAACAACTATCAGATTTAACAAACGGCCAGATTCTAGCTACTGTAAATAGTGCTGCAATAAACTTAGGCTTGCAGAGGGCATTTGTTTTTGTGTTCCTAGGGTATATCCCTAGGAGTGGTATTGCTGCATCATATGGGAGCTCTATTTCCAGTATTATGAAGAATCTCCATATTGTTTTCCAGAAAGGTTGAACTAGATGGCATTCCCACCAATAGTGAATAAGAGTTTCTTTCTTCCCAATCCCCACCAGTACTGATTGTTTTTGTTCTTTGTGATGTGTGCCAGTCTCTGTAGCATGAGATGATACCTCACTGTTGCTTTGATTTTCATTCCCCTGATGATTAGTGATGTAGAGCATTTTTTCATGTGCCTCTTGGCTACCTTTATTTCTTCTTTGAGGACATGTCTGTTCATTTCATCTCCACATTTTTGATGGAGTTAGATGTTTTATTTCTTGTTAAGTTCTGTCAGTACCTTGTAAATCTTAGATAATAGCCCCTTATCTTATGGATATTGGGTGAATAGTTTCTCACATTCTGTGGATTGCATTTGTGTCCTAGTCACTATTTCCTTTGAGGTGCAGAAGTTTCTCAATTTAATGTAGTTCCATGTGTTTATCTCTGCTTCCACACTTCCACTTGTTTGGACAGTAGTGTTTCCTTCTTAAGATACCTTTAGTCTCAATGTCATGAAGATTTTTACCTATGTTTTTTTATTATACCTTGTGGTTTTTGGTCTGATATCAAGGTCTGCAATACATTTGGATTTGACCTTTGTGCATGATGTTAGATAGAGGTCTAAGTTCACTTTTTGTCCTGTGGCTGACCAGTTGCCCCAGTACCACTTGTTGAAAGACTTTCCATGCTCCATTTTGTGTTTCTTGCTCCTTTCTCAAAGACTAATTTATTGTATGTCTGGAAAGCATTCTTCAAATATTAAAGAGGGTCTGTCTTTATTCTAATACCATGCTATTTTAATGACCATTTCTTTATAACACAATTTAAAATTCAGAAAAGGGATGCCTCACATCTTATTTTTTTCCTAAGAGTTGCTTTATCTATTCGTGAGCATTTATTGTTCCAAATGAGTTTCAGGAGTGCTTGGTCTACTTCTTTGAAGAATGTCATGGGTATCCTTAGAGAAATTGCATTAAATATGTATAATGCTTTTAATTATGTTAATCTTCTCAGTCCATGAATAGGGTATGTTTCTCCATTTCCTGTGTCCTCTTTTATTTCTTGAAGCAATGTTTTGTAGTTTATTTATTTATTTTTGGTTTTTGGGTCACACCCGGTAGTGCTCAGGGGTTACTCCTGGCTCCATGCTCAGAAATTGCTCCTGGCAGGCACGGGGGACCATATGGGGCACCGGGATTCGAACCGATGACCTTTTGCATGAAAGGCAAGCACCTTACCTCCATGCTATCTCCCGGGTCCCAGTTTATTATTTTTTATATTCGTCTTTCACCTCTTTAGTTAAGCTGACTCCAATGTATTTGAGTTTTGTGGCTCTATTGTGAATGGAATTATTTTTTAATGTCCACTTTTCTTCTGTCATTATTTGCGTATATGAAGGCCATTGACTTATTTATGTGTTAATTTTGTAGGCTGACACTTTCTATATGAATCTATTGTTTCAAAAAGTATTGGTAGAGTCTTTAGGTTTTTTAAATATAATATCATGTCACCTACAAACAATGAGTGCTTGACTTTTTCTGGATGCCCTTGATATCTTTTTTTTTTTTTTTGCCTATTTGCTATGGCAAGTACATCCAGTACTATGTTAGATAGGAGTGGTGAGGGGGCAGCCTTTTCTTGTATGAGATTTTAGAGGAAAGGCTTTTAGTTTATCTTCTCTTTTGAGTATGATATTTGCCATGGGTTTGTGGTAAATGCCGCTGACTACATTGAGAATAGTTCCCTCCATTCCATCTTGAGAGTTTTTTTTTTAGCATGAATGGGTGTTGGACCTTATCAATGATTTGTCTACTTCTATTGATGTGATCCTATGGTTTACATGTTTTCTTTTATCAATATGGTATGATATGTTGAATGTTTTTGTATGCTAAACCATCCTTGCATCTCTGGAATTAAACCTACTTAGTCATTTTGTATGACCATCTTGATAAGGTGTTGGATCCTATTTGCTAGGATGTTGTTGAGGATCTTTGCATCTGTTTTTATCAGGGATATTGGTTTTTAGTTTTCTTTTTTTGCAGTATGTCTGTCTTCTTTTGGTATCAAGGTGATATTAGTTTCATAAAAATAATTTGGGAGTATTTCTGTTTCTTCAATTTCCTGTAAGAGCGTGAAAAGGATTGGTAGTAGATCTTGTTTAAAAGGCTTGAAAGAATTCGTTAGTGAATCCATCTGTGCCTGGGGAAATTTTGGGGGAAACTTTTGATAAACATTTTAATTTCCTCAATAGTCATGGATCTCTTTAGATATACTAGATCATGTTGGTTCAACTGTAAAAGATTATACGATGCAAGAATTTATCCATTTCTTTCAGGTTCTCTTGTTTTGTGGCATAGAGTTTCTCAAAGTAGTCTCTGATTACTCTTTGAATTTCTGTAGTATCTGTAGTGATCTCCCCCTTTGCATTTCTAATTTTGGTTTATCAAGTTTCTCTCTCACATTGCTCTCTCTTGCTTAATTCTCTGTTTTTCCGATAATTCCCCTTTGGCCCCTCAATTACACATCTCTTTCACAATTCTCTTGTTTAACCCACAATTCCCTGCCTTATGAAATCCCCTTTACCATTAATTCTTGCCCATTCTCCCAGTTCTGTGCTTCCTTGCAGTTCTTCATTCTTTTATAGTATTTTATTCACATTAATAATTCATAAGTCTTTTATCTCATTCTCTATTCTATATTCTAATTCTCATTCATTTCAAGAAATTCCATACCTTTAGTAAATTCTTGGGAATGGAGACAAAGTACATCTGGGTAGGGTGCTTGCCTTACTCATGGACAACCCAAGTTTGATTTCTGGAATCCCATAGACTTCCCCAAGCAGCATCACAAGTAATCCCTTAACATTGTCCGGGTGACCCCAAACCAAAAAATCAAACAAGTTTTGTCTGCCCAATAATTCTCTTAACTCATGACCATATGCTTCCAGAGATGTCACTCTAAGTTTCTTTCCTATTCCTCTGGACCTTCTATGGAGCTCTTTTTGGCATTTTGTTGTAGTCCTTACTACTTAAGACCATGGCACTTGGCCTACTCTTGCAATTCATATTCAGTGTATCTAGGATGAAGGCCCAGACATTTTATTTTTTCCTGAATGTTCCCAGGGAAGCCCATTTCTCCCTGTCTCTGAATCAGAATTTTCAGGGTAAAATATTTGTGAATCTGTATTTTTAACAAGTGACATTTAGATTTGCTGTCATTGGGACTACTTAGGAAACCCTCACCTCTATAATGGCCTCAGCAAACAACAATCCTGTGCTTGGTTCTCTTACCAAAGATTGGAAGTCCACATATTCCCCATCTTAACTGCAGTGAAATGAAGAAAAGAACTGTTAAGTTTGTGAACATGAGAGAGAAGGAGAGAGAGATAGAAAAGAAGAGAAGAGAGCATGAGGTTTGAAACCAGTATTCTCAATTTTGGGAGGTTTTTATTGATAAAATCTATTCAAATAGACAAACAATATTGACCATTTTTTCTTTTTCTTAAGGAATATGATTCTTATCCTTGCCCACAAAAATATCCATCATTCATTCAAGGATACGCCTTCTCCACAAGTTCTTGAGGAATGCAGGCTAGAAATTGCACTGAACCATCACACATATTCTTGCTCTTGACCACCAGCACATATTTGAGAGCTGGCTGATTTGGGGAGATAGACTTTGAAGTCAGTCCTAAAATAGGCTTTTCTTTGGTACAAAGTGAAACATGTTCCTATAGACTCTAAATTCTTGAACCCCAGTCTGTAATCAGCTCAGCTACCCAGCATAGATCAAAGAGACTTAATACATGCCTTTTAGGTGTAATTTGAATGAAGCTAGTTTTTCTAAAATCTACTCAATTGCAGAAATAAGAGGGAGATGGAAAGAGATTACATTAATTGAAAACACTTTTATTTCGTTGCCATCAATAGGACCAGAGACTAGATGTTGACATGAAAACATTAGGTAGAATGAAGGTTAGTGTGTGAATGTGGGAGCATGTGACAGTATGGGTAAAAGAGAATTTCCCTCCTTCGCACCCCTGCATCCAAGCTCTTTGTCTCCCATCAACTAGGCAGCTACCAGAAGTGAGTAACACTAATAGGTAGGTAGGTACCTCTGGCCTAGGCTACCATGTGGACAGGTCACCTGATGACCACTGTGGGGTTACAGAAACCCACTTGGTGTTCAAAATGGATGATGAGCAAGTTTGAGCCTTCTGAGTGCCAAATTCCCATGAGTAGTAGAAAATAAATTGATAAGCTTAACATGGTCATATGATCAGCTATAGCAGTGTAAATTGTAATGGGCCAGTTTTATTTCGTGTTTGGAGATGGAGATATCTGTACATCAGAATAAAATTTGTCTGAAGTCTTGCCCAATGTGGAATGAGTCAAACCTGTATCTCAAGATTTAAATTGTTGCATTGGAAATAGTTATTGTGATGGAACTAGAAAACAAATCACCCATAATCATTGATGAATCAAATAGCAAATAAAGTTTTTGGACTCCTTGTTGGGAAAAAGCTTGTGGTCATTTTGCTTATCCAGACCTAAGCTTTCTATGTGTTCAGATATCCATGGTTATCCATTGTCAGAAAACAGTATTATGTGCTGTAAGGTATGAGAGATACAGTACCATAATCTGATTATATTGAATAATTATTGCTGTTCTATCTTGTTATGTTTCTTACTGTGTCCAATCTCTAAGTTGAATTTTTATCATAGCATTTTATAGGAAAATATATATTTAGAGCATTGGGTTCTATCTGTGGCTTCAGGCATGTGCAAAAGCCTTGGGTAAGGAGGATTTGTTATACAGGTTTGTGGAAGCAGAGCTATGCTACCTGTCTGGATACTGGCCCTGACTGCTTTTATTTTAATGGCAGAGTTGAGTATTTTTGACAGAGACTGTGGTGCCCGAAGCTAAAGGTACTTCCTGTTGGGAGTTTTGCAGGAAAGAGTGGCTGACCACTCTATTTTCTGTATCTGAAGTCCTTCAGATATCACAGCTTTCTTTCCTCTGTTATCATCAGTTTGATTCACTTGGTTGGATCAGACTGCCAAATTATTCATTTTTCTGGCAAAAAAATTGGGTATGCTCTCTTGAGACAGCCTTGTAGTGACTCCAAACACCCGCTTTCCAACTCCTAGAACTTGGCTCAGCAGCATGTCATTAATTTATGGAATAGCACTTGAGTCATTTTGCTGATGTCCCCTCCATGCATGATTTAGGATTGACACACAAGCTCTTTCTGCTCCCAGAAGTCTAGACATGAGGACTTTTTCGGGAGGTCGGGGGAGGTGGTAGGCCTGTGTGTCGTACAAATACAAGGAAGATTGATGATTGCAGGTATTAAAAAAAAAAGGAGCATCTTGTACCTGAAACTCAGGATTTTAGAATTAGTGGAAAGGGAGTGTAATACCTTGCTTCATATGTAGAAGGATAGTAATGAAGTGCTTTAGAAATAAAAGTTCTTCAAGATTTTGCGACTGTTGAATTACTGGGTCCTACCCTACTCAGTATTTGTTCTCCACCCTAGGGTATGATCTGGTGATCGGATTACTGGGTCTCTCCCTACTTAATATTCTGCACCTTAGGGTGTGGTTTGGTTCTTGCTAATAAAAGCCCAGGTTTCAGGAAGGTAATGCATTCATTCTCCAGTCTTCTTCCACTAAGCTGCCTTCCTTCTTAGGAGCTGAAAGTTTACATGTTGGAATTCCTGAACCCGTTTCTCCCTCAGTGTATGTGTATGTGTGTAAGTGTGTGTGATTTATTTCCTATATTGAATTTTGCTTCCAGACCTGTGTCTCTTCAGTATCCTGGCTTTGTAACCTGAGGCCTAATCTAGCAGGTACATTCATTTTTAAAAATCAGTTGACCACAATAATGTTTTGATTAAGTAATGAAAGGGAATTTCACTTTCTCTCCTAACAAATATTCTATTAAGGAGAAACTGGACATGTAATTGTCATATTTTTAAGACATAGGGAGTGTTCTTCAGCTCTGTGATTGATATTTCTCTACTCAAATCTAGTAAGTCTGACAATATACACGATAATGAGCCTATGATAAATATTGTTAGTCGGTGGGTATGTGTCATCCATCAAGTCCTTCAGAAGGTCTTTGTATCTATTTATATATCTGTATGCTACATACATATATAAATTGCTAAACACATATATGTATATATGTATGTACATATGTGTGTAGCTATTTAGTTGCTACTGTCCACATTCCTTGCTTTTGTTTCTTATAATTTTAAGCCAGACGGAAGATAATGAGCAAAGAAAATTTCTGGAGCCTCCTCTTCCATGCATCCTCATTTGAGGAGACACTCAGACTAACAGCTCTACACTCACACTTGGCCTGTATTCCCTGGCTGTACACACTCTGCCTTCAGAGTAACTGAGGCACATATCCAAAGGTCCTTTGAGATGGATTCCTTTTTGGAGACTCCATGCCAAAGTCTGTATTGGATCAGGGCTAACGTGGAGCAGCAGGAAGCCATGTGCGCCTCTCACTCCAGCTCCCTATTCTGGTATTTCTTCTTTGTGACAGGAAGATGGACGGCCAAGTTAGTTTTTTATGATTTGAATAAAATCACATACATCATCTTTGGCCTCCCTCTGAAATCCCATCTTTGGTGTAGCCAATGTGGCTGAAATGGCCATTTTGGGCATTGCGCCTTGGAGAGCTCAGGGAGATGAATGGCATTCCTCTCCACACTCTGAAATCAAGCCAGCAATGCTGACCCTGACTTCTCCCTTTCTCTATAGCCCTCTGCCTCCCTCAACTCTGTACCCTCCCTGCCCCCACCATCCTGCACTGTCTTCATGTCTCCATCTCCTCCAACAGGGCACCTGAGTAAACATTTTCTAGTATTGTTTAATTCTCTACCTTCCCACAGCCCTCTCCATTCTTCTCTTCCTTCCTTATTCCTTCCTTCTCTTCTCTCCTTCTTTCCTTTCTTCCTTCTTCTTTCCTTCCTTCCTTCCTTCCTTCCTTCTTTCTTTCTTTTTTCTTTCTTTCTTCCTTGCTTTTTGTTTCTCTTCTTTCTTTCATTTTTTCTAATAAAGAGCTGAATCCTATTTTTTGTGTCCTAGTATAAACATGGAACAAATGTGTAACTCATCATAAGGGACATCTGTTACATTAATAGTGTTGCACTTATATCTCCCAGATTAATCACTGTTTCTATTCATTTGGAATTAGCAACCTGTGACTTCAAGTAACTCCCTGATGAAATAGAACACACATTCTTTTCACAGATGTATAGAAAAAGGGATAAATCTACAATTTGGCAAATACTCCAGATACAGAATACAGTGCATGCTTATAATAAGAAAATATAATAACTGTCTTAGATTAATACATGGTGACTCTCTGACAAAGAGGAATTTATATAGTTGAAACTTCTTGAAAATAGCCTCACCTGCATAAGTGTTTTCTAAACTTTGGCCCTGAGGGCCTGTAGTTTCCTGACAAAAGTTTTCTCATGTTATTTGTCATCCTTGGAAATGCAAAATTCCCCATCACTTAGAGCAAGATAGAAATTTTGAGGTTATGAAGCATAACAGAATTATCCTTGTAGGAGCCAGAGCCTGAACTAGCTACCCTTATTTTTTGAGGTATGTTTTCAGAAAGAGTGCAGTTCTGTGTGCTAGGGCCATGTATCCAAGACATCTGTCATATACGGACCATTAAGTAATTGAGTCTGCATAAGCTAATATTCACAGTCGTATACCATCGCACATTTAGACAGAATATTGCACTGAAAACAGAATAAGGGCTGCACAGCATAAAGTCTTTGCTGAATTCACTTATACTATGAAATTATGCCAGCTTTTTTAACAAGGTCTTGCATTAAGCCAGAAATTATTTATTGAGCACTTACTGTTCCAATATTGGCACTGTTTGATTTGGAATGTAAGACATGAATGTTTTTCTTTAAAAAAGGGTTGAAAGAAGGAGATATAGTTGCCCATCCATAAAGCCTGTGTTAGAGATCTGTATTACAATCCTATGGGAGCTGTCTATGTTCTGTGTATCAGAATGGTTAGCTGCTTTTTGGTGGGTTCTAGGCAGAAAAGAAATGGAAGTTCAGAAGGAGGAAGTCATGCCATGTCTTCAAAGTCTTAGGTGGTGCTTATTTATCTGTGTCCTTTGGGTAAATGTTGGATCTAAAATGGGGATAGGAAAAAAATAAAATGGGGATAGAGCAAGAATGCAGTCGATTGCTTTCTAGAAGAAAACTACAATGTGTGAGAGAAACAGGAAAATTATATAGCAAGGTCAGGGTTTGAGAGACAGGTGTAGGTTGAAATTTGAGAGGAAGTGGTCACTTGCAATGATAATATTCTGTTGAGAGAAGCACCAAGTACCTTTGGTTTCCTATAATTGGCTATGGGGAGCACAAATAAGATAATAAAGCTACACATCAAAGTTGTTGAATTTACAATATCTTATGGCTCGGTCTAATGATATGACATGCAGGCACAGAAAAGAATATCCTAAGGCAAAATAAAAATGAAAACCATTTTTCCATCCCATCTTTTTTGCACTGGCTGCCTTTTCCTACTTTATAGAGGAACAAAGCTAGTATTCTTCCCCCCCAAATACCTGTATAATACTTTGGTTTCTTTTCTGGTTGTATAAATCATTTGTCTATTACCAAAAAGATGTCCTTGCAGTATTCAGGTATTTTTATAATGCAATATATTATGTAAACAGAGCTCTTCCAGGGTTCAGATTAGCTGGGAATGAAGACAGTGGAGCAAAAACATAATTCTAAGTCTTGAGAAAGCTAAATCTAGGACTGCCAGACATGGAAGATGAGGGTCAAGAGACTAGAAACAGGAAAGAGGATATTCCCTTGGAATATTTGGCATCCCACTTTTTCTTACCCCCAAGATTGCGGGTGGAGTCTTTTACCACTTAACCATGTCCTGACTGAAGGGAGCATCCAGAGAAAAGGGAGGTCCATCCCTTGGTTTTGAGACAGCTCAAGCGGCCCGTGACAGAAGGAATGGGTCCCATCTGGAAGGAACCTGCGCCCTTTTCATTGCATGAATTCTGGAGTGCAGCCTGTAATGGAAATATTGGTCCCTGGTGGTTTGAGCAGAGAACTGTAGCAGAGTGTTGCAAATTGGTTTCTCAGGAAGCATACTGCGCAAAGTTGCATGTTCTGATGCCTGGAAAGGATGCCCTTGGGGTCACCACCTGGGAAAGGGAGTAGAGGAAAGGTTTGGGTTGAGGGAACAGTTGGACTCCAGTACAGGGTTAGAGTCAGCCCTGGCTCTGGGCTGGCTCACAGGAGGAAATCTGGCATTCCTTGGATCATCATAATGCTTACATTTGGAGTTCAAAGAGAGCTTATTATTTGTGCTAACCATAACCACTGAGTTTAGAGGGGATCCTGGAGAGGGCATAATCTTGGCCATGGCAGTCTTCTGAGTCAATGTCTTGTCAGTTGAAGGTTGTCTGTTCACAGCCCTCCCAACAGCTAGGGACTATGCAACAAGTCCATGCTGGGTGGAGGATTTGGACAGCACATCTCTGTGCCCATCATCCCAGGCATGGGCACTCCAGAACTGAAAGCCAGTGTGTGTGCTTCTGGGAATGGCAAGTGAAAGGCATCTGGGGTCAGTGAGCCAGAGAACTAGTCCATGTCATGACCCAAGGATATCCCAAAAACTTGGGTACCTGTGTCAAGAAGAAAGCCACACTAGAAAACACCAAAACATCCCTTGTTAGGGTGAGTGCTTTTAGTACTTTTCCAACCACATGTATTGCTAAAGGAAGGAAAAGGATCCACCCAATATGCTTTTCTTGAGTACTTAGTAAAGGCTTCAGTAAAGGGTCTGGCTCCCAAGGCGTAGATTTGCTCTGGGGCTGTGAAGCTCTGCTTGCTATCATTGGTGAGGAGATAAACCCACTTCTGGAATCCAAGTCAGTACTCCTGCCACAGACTGCCACCTTCAGCTCCCAAACAGCCTGGTTGAGTATCTAGGGCATTGAGGAAATCCTAGCTGTAAAGTCACCCCTTGCTTTCTATGATATTATTATAGGACTTCATTCTGGAGAGTTAATTTACATTATTTAGAGAGATCAGCCACTTGGGCACTAAGCCAGAGAGAAGTATTCAAATCCTGCTTTCCTCTATTGGCTCTTGGATGGGTAGAAGAGATGAGAGAGGCAGGTGAGTGGAGACAATTGTCTGCCTTCTAAAAGCAGCAGGAGCTGAATGGGGGTAGATGTATTTTCAGGGTGGTGCCAAGACCAAACTTGTATGTCTGTGCTCTCCACCACAGTACATCACAGTACACTATCAGCACTAATTCTTGGGTCTAAGTCAATCATCACATGTAGGTAGGTGAATAGGCAACCGATGTGGGAGACATCTTCAGTTCCAGTGAGTCTTGAATGTAGACAACACCTCAAATTTTAAGCCTGGGCCTTAATTGAAGAATTTTCTTCCTGGGATATTTGATCCTGGGGAGAAAAAGACCTCCTAGCATTCAATTTTCTGTGGTTATTTTGCTACTAGAAATGGATGCTTGATTCGTCTTTGAGGATGATTGTTCTTCCATTGTGGGCAAGAAAAAGTCCAACAAAGGGAAGCTATAATTCTAATCCATTTGCATCATGTTTCTTCCCCGTAGGCCAGGGCCGTAACCCTCACCAGGAGGGACAACTTGAGGCTGGCAATACAAGTCAACTTTATCCCCAGAAGATTTGGGTATGAGGGTTAGTCCAAAGAGTTCTCAGGATGTATGGGAAACAAGTGGGTCCATAGCAGCATGGGAGGCACCATAATTATATTCTATCCAAGATGGTATTTTATGTTCTTTTCTTTATTACAGTGCCTTCCATGAGCCTCATGTAGTGAATGGATCAATACCGAGTGTGGAAGTCTGGTCTTATCAGTGCTTTGTGAAGTTAAAGCAGAGTCAAAGTTTCTGCTGGGAACAGAGCTGCAAGAGAGTCTATGCATCTTGTTGGAAAGGTGGTGAGGCAGCAAAATATGAATTCCAAAACTGGCTCTTGGGCGAACTGAAGGAAAAGTCAAGAGGTCTAGAGGAATCTCCAGGTTAGAGATAGCAGAGCTGGAGCACAGACAGTATAACTTAGGTTGGGGTGGACTACACATGCTTGGACCCTAGAGGGACTTCACTGGTTTCTCTACCACAGCATCTTGCATCCCTGCTGATGGCACATCTGTCTTGCTAAATGAGACTGCTTACTAGAATATTCTTTCCATTAACATTCTTTTATAATTTTATATTTAAAGAAAATGCACTACATAGTTGACATAACTGATCATAGTACATTTGTTTCAAGATGACAGAAAACAGTTACTAAAAATAAATAATATATAAAGAAAAACTAACAAATAAAATGGAAGAGAAGAAAAAAGAAAGAAGTTCAGTAGCAAGTATATTTGTGAAAACTATTGTATCTCTAAAATGTCATTAATACAATAGCAGAAGGTTTAGCAAACTCTAATTGTAGATAAAAACTACAATATAAAAGGTGTGTGTGGCAGTTGATATTGTTGCACAGGAACAGCAAAATATGAAGGAAATCAAAAGAAAAAACCTTTGGACTAAAAGCAGGAAGACCTTAGTTATGAAGTAATCTGGCATAAGACCAACTCCAGGCTCCATGCATTACTGTCCCAGTAAAAGCTTTTCATAATCACGGTTGTTGCTGTCAGTTTTCTGTAGTTAGAGATCCTGACTTCTGTACAGATCCTATGCCGATGTCAGGGTGACATGGAGCAAGATGCTGGTTTCATCTCACCATTAGTTGGCAATGCAGAGAATCCTGCTCTGAAAGCAGATTGTTGCTGTTACCAAGTCATCAGGGTGTCATAAGAACTCACTCTGGAGTAAGTCAATGCCAGGGCAGCTTAGGGCTTACCCAGGTAGAAGTCTGATTCCTGGTGTTGGTGTAGAAAACTGTGGCTGTTTCCATAAATCAGTGGTCCTCAAACTACAGCCCGTGGGCCACATATTGTATTTGTTCCTGTTTTGTTTCTTCACTTTAAAAAAAGATAGATACAATGTGCATAGGAATTTGTTCATAACTTTTGTTTTTGCTATAGTCCAGCTCTTCAACAGTCTGAGGGACAGGGAACTGGCCCTCTGTTTAAAAAGTTTGAGGACCCCTGCCATAGATGGAATCCAAGGTTCAGGGGTAAATGGTCAAGGTCTGATCTTTTGAAGCCTAAGACAAGTCACTATGACAGGTGTTTAGGGTGTGAGGCCCCATTGCAGTATAAAATTGATGTATTTCTATCACTATTTGATAAGAATTTGTTTGCACATGTAAGATATCCCCATGGGGGCAAAGATAACAAGCCTCCAAATTCCTATAACCTGGTTCTACCATAAACTCAAAACACTAAAGAAACGTGTCTACTAGAATTCCCTACTAAACATTTCCATAAAATTAAGTGATGTGTTAATGAGCACTGTAAGTGGAGTCTAAACATGAAGTATTGTCTAGCGGGTCTTGAGCATCCAGCTTCCTTTCCTAAAAACATCTAAAATCATGAGCATTATGGTATAATGGTAAACTACCTATAATTGAAAACAGATTACAATGCTGGGAAAGACCCAAAAAGACAACTCTGGTGGAAGGACAGCCTCCCTCCCAGCCTGCCATCTTGACAGACACCTTTTTAAGTTTAGTTATTCAAGCTTGGGTCTCATGATTTCAGTGTTTTTTGACTCTGTAGTTCGGATATTTAGTTCTGTCCTTCCTTATGTACCTGAATACCCTTGGTGGAAGGAACATGAGGTTCCCTATTCCCTCCCTGACACCAACTTGGTGACCCCAAAGATGAACAGTGATGGCACTAGAACCTAGAAAGAAGCTGAGGGAAAGTTGGGAAGGAGGCCCCATTTGAGCTTGGTGGAGGGGGACAAGGACAGGAGCCTCCCTGCTCTTGCATGGATCTACTATCCCCAGAGAACAAAGATTAAGCAATGGCACTGGAACCTGGAAGGAAGCTGGGGAAAAAAACCAAAAATGTCTATTGACAATTAAATCTAAGCTTCTTGCTTCTTCCAAGTGGTCTCTTAGTCTTCTTCCTCCTTCATCTTTCTCTTCAGTTAAATAAAGATTGCTTTAATCTAAAAACGTGGTGTGTGGGTGACTAAGGCTTTGGTGTGAAAAGTCATGTTAAACCTTGATTCTCTTTTTTCTTTTTTGATTTAATTTAATTTAATATAATTTAATTTAATTTTTGGTATATTAAGCACCATGATCAGAAACATGATTATATTTGGTTTACAGTCACAAACAGAACATCCCCCCCTTCACCAGAGTAACATTCTCAACATTTTATTCTAGTTTTTAAAATTTTAATTAAAATTTTTTTCATTAAAAGTATGATGATTTACAAAGTTACTCATAGTTGATTTTTAGAAATACAATGCCCCAGTACCAATTCCACCACCGCTGTCAACCTTCTTCCACCAGTGTCCTCAAAAATCTGCCTCCCGCCCAGCCTGCCATCTCGACAGGCACCTTTTAAAGTTTAGTTGTTCAAGTTTGGGTCTCATAATTTCAGTGTTTTTGATTCTGTACTTTGGATATTTAGTTCTCTCCTTCCTTATGTACCTGAATACCCTTGACCTTTCGTCCCATTTTTCCACATCTGTCTTTCTCCCCCTCTCCACTATATTTTTTTCCTTCTGACTATACTCCAGCCAAAAGCATTCTAGGTAACCCCATTTAAACTATTGCAGTCCCTCAATTATTCTAAATATCACTTATAAGTGATATAATCGGTATTTATTTTTCTTTATAAACATTTTAAAAACATTTGAGACAAATTGAGTGATGCTCAGGGGTCTTTCCTACCTTATTGTTTAGGAGTCACTCCTGGCATTGGTGAGAGGATCATGGGGGAGGCATGAAATATGTAATGATATGTAATAATATATGTAATATGAAATATGTAATAATATATGTAATGAGTCTTTGACTCCATTTTTTACTGTCTGCATATACTTAGACACATGACCTACCACCTAGTCTGAGTTACTGCCGTTATTACTGCACACAATCAAATAAAGTCATTTTGTTAAATTCTGGTGTCTTATTTGTTTATTATTTAATAACAAAGATTAGAGAAAAACAAACACTCCTAAACCAGGACCACTCTCTATGTAGAGTTGGGTACAGTTTCTGCGTGTCTACCCGCCTTTTCTCCAATATTCTGGTGTATTTCCATTTTACAGAGATGTTGTATGAGGCTTACTGACTTGTATCCAGTTGTGTGTATGTGTGTGTGAGAGAGAGAGAAAGAGAGAGTACACTGCCCTGGAAGGTGTGTTGTTCAGAATTGGTTCCAGATTCACCCTGTGTACTTGCCTCAACCCTCAATTGGAATAAGCATTTGGAAGTGAATGGCTGGATGGGTGGATAAATACAAATGATTAAGTTTGGTTATTTTTCATGGCCAGAAAAATGCATTTGGAACATGTTGTTTCTGTCAATTAGCCTCTGGTCATATTAATTTCATGCCACCTCTTTTTCACTTAAAGCTTCACTTAAGAACTTATTGATGGGGGCCCGGGAGATAGCATGGAGGTAAGGTGTTTGCCTTTCATGCAAAAAGGTCATCGGTTCGAATCCTGGTGCCCCATATGGTCCCCCGTGCCTGCCAGGAGCAATTTCTGAGCATGGAGCCAGGAGTAACCCCTGAGCACTGCCGGGTGTGACCCAAAAACCAAAAAAAAAAAAAAACTTATTGATGGCTCACTTTTCAGGTCTATGTTCTCTCTTGGACACAGACACAGATCTCGTTTGCTTGTCTACTTCTTTCCTCACCTATATCCACTCTGGAGAAACTTGTACTCTTTCTTGAACATGTGCTTCTGCCTTTCTCTCCCCTTACATATTTCTAAATAAGTTTCAATAAAAAACTTCCTTCTTCCACACACACAGAAAACAACTTGTTGATGATGTTTAGTAAAGACTTCCTGTACTTACAAAATGGGGATACTCAACAGTAGCTAATTTTTCAGCTATAGTTTACTTTGTCGAATATTTAACTGATAGGAACCTTTGAAGCTGTGGGATTTGGGAAGTGATAAAATAGGCCACCAATGTCACATTGACAGTGCTAAGGGCAGGGCTGGTAGTGCGAGGAATTGAACTCTGGGCCTTGTACAAAGAGGACATATTTTTTATACTTGGTTATTTACTGTTTTAACTAGATTAGTTTAGTATTATCTATTTTCATAATGATCTTTTATAATCTTAAGACTTGCTAAAATATATTTAATCACTTAAAAATAGTGATTTAGACCTATATAGAAAAAGCTTGGATCATTTTCATTTTCTTTTGTCTTCAAAACTCTATGTGCTACTATAAGTGATCTTTTGGTCTATCTATTTGGAACACATACATGGTGGAACCCATAAGAAATCTTCATTATTAGAGTTATGTCAGTCAATATAGCATTTGAGAACCTTGTTTCAAATATGATTTACTACATCGTCAAAAACAGATGTCACATTGAAAGAAAAATCATTCCTACAACATTTTTTTCAGTAAGTTTCAATGTCATAAGATAATGCTTATTTCTTATTTCTGTGTTTAATATAAATAGACTTTTTGTCAGGTTCTTACATTAGTGTGCAAGACCTCCCCCCCTCTCCCAGTTTCTTTCCATCTCCAAAATACCATGAAGAGAGGCAGAGTAGCTAATTCTACATTGGTGACTTGGGGGATACAGTGGAACACATTTGATTAAACAGCAACCGATTTCCTGCTGTTCCTGGTCAGATGTGGTGGGAGTGTGACAATTTATTTTGAAGTGCAGTGTTATTCTTTCTCCTCCTTCTCTTGATTTTGAACTGTGATAAATTTCCATGTCTTCTCAGCAGTACTAAGGAAAACTGGCTCAAGAAGAATCAGCACAATGTGTCCAATTTCTTGCAGCAACTTTTCCTTAAACCCAAAGATTTATTAATATGTTAGAGCTTATTTATACTTTGAACTTTTATTAGCAAGCATTAAATATTAATTTACAGAAATACTTTAGCAAATACTTATTTGTAAAAAATGTTAACATGAACTTATTAATTTGTGAACTCAGACCTAAAAATAACCAAATTAGGGGCTGGAATGATAGGATAGTGGTAGGGCCTTTGCCTTGCATGCTGCAGACCTGGGTTCAATCCCTGGTATCCCATATTGTCCCCCAATTCTTCCAGGAGCGATTTCTGAGTGTAGAGCCAGGAGTAATCCCCAAATACCACCGGGTTTGACCCAAAAAATATAAAACTAAATAAATGGATAAAACTAAAAATAACCGATTAGAAATTAAAATGTAAATAACCGAGTGATTAATGATATGGTTCTTATATATTTTTAAAACTCATCGAGTATTTTGGAAAAAAAACTTTTGCATTTTTTCTACTCACCCTTTATGAAAGAGCTACTTTTTGGGGGGAGGGGCATACCCGGTGATGCTCAGGGGTTACTCCTGGCTGTGCCATCAGAAATGGCTCCTGGAATGGGGGTCCATATGGGATGCCAGGGATTAAACCGTGATCTGTCCTGAATTGGCCACGTGCAATGCAAACAATGCCCTACTGCTGTGCTATTACTCAGCCCCCAAATTAGCTACTTTTAATATAGTAACTTCTATGATGTCAAAACCTATGATGGTTTTGAAAATTTCTTGATAGTTGGAGAAAGGGTAGTGCGAACTACACAAGATATGTTAAATTTTGGTTTAAGTACAGTCTGGGGAGAGATAGAACAGTAGATAAAGAACTTCCATTGCATATGGCCAACCTGGGTTTGATCCTTGGCCCCACTGAGCACTACCAGGAGTAATCCCTAAACACAGATCCAAGAATAAGTCCTGAGTACCACCTGAAATGCCACACAAACCAAAAAAAGAAAGAAAGAAATGTAGCCTATTTGAATTTACTTATCTCCTTGCTTACTTGGAATTTGTTTTCTCATCTCAGAAACAGATATGAAAATATTGTCTTGAGGATTAAATGACATGAAATATATAATAACTAGAGTACCAATTTAATAATAATCTGTATTTGATGTATGTGTAAAACAGCATTATAGCTGTCTGCTTCTAAATAGCTGATGATTAGAAACAATGCAATTTCGATGTAGATAAGAAAATGAGAATCTGTGAAGGAAATTAAGACTGATTATGAATTAAAAAGGAAGGTTAATAAAAAATCTTACTCCCTACATTTTATTGTGTAAGCCTAATGTTACCAGGCAAATTTCAGTAATTAGGGAGCCCTCAAATTTATTAAGGTACTATATAATGCTGGCTCATATTTTTACCAAAACAGAATAGAAACATATTCTCAACATTAATCATATTTTCTTCATTACAGTGTTGCCAATTCACAGGTAATTTGGTAAAGAGAAATTGTTTCTCATTTGGGGCTATTATTCATTGGAATGACACAAAAATAGATCACAGATTACAGAAACTGTTGCCAAACCAATATCTGGTGTTTTGTTTGGAATTGTCCTCAAAACCCCAGTTCTGGACCTTAGCTGGAAATAACAGATGACTTTGATATTATTTATCCTTCCTATTCATCCTTTTCTCTTCTTTCTGCAAAATTATTTTTCCTTTTTAACTGTGGCATCACTTTTTCAGCCAAATGCCCACGAATGATGAATATGAAGCAGTGACAGAAGTGGAAAGATTAGCTCAGAGATTGCTCTGGGTTCTGGTGCGATGTGGACTGTGTATAGAATTTCTGATACAACAGTGACAAATGAAGTTCACTGTGCCTTCCAGGAGTTGGAAATGTGACATATTTCAAGAAGCCATTTTTTTATGCACACAATCTTTGAAATATAAGCCCCTCTGTGTGGTGTCCCACCCCACTCCACCCTCTTACTGCTCTGAAGCTGCATGTTTCAAAGTGTCCGGCTTATGAATACCAGGCAGTAAAAGAACCAGGGAGCCTTTTGAGGAGAAAGAAACAGAATAGATGAAGAGAAGCATCAGTGAATTTTGGATCTGTTTTTCCAAAGAACATTCCTGTTTTCTTGCTCTCCCCTCCTTCCAGTATTTATTTAACTTTCAGAACACATGAAAAAAAGGGAACAGAGGAGAGGAAATAAGGAGAGAGGAAGGAAGGAAGGAAGAAGGGAGGAAGGAGGAAGGAAGGAAGGAGGGAGGGAGGGAAGGAAAGCGATGGAAAGAAGTTTTTATCTCTGCCATTCTCCATGCTGGAAAAATAATTTATTTTGTTGTATTTTATGTAATTTTCTTTTGAATTTTATTTTTAATATCTGATCGCTAATGATTTATTTCTTAAAACATTCTCCCTTTCATTGTCTTGTCATTAAAGAAGACATGATTGAAAATGCTCTTTGTTGTTACCAGGAACTAGGGGAAGGAGGTGTGACTAGTTTTTCTGATTGGTGTTGCTATTGTTTTTTTGTTTTGTGGTGTCAGGGATAAAACCTATCTATCATGCTCTTTACTGTTCTTTACATGCTCTTTACTGTTGAGCCATGTGTATGGGCCCTGCAAATACTTTAAATGTGAGAATTATTTTTCCTTTGAATTTTTTCCCTTTTCCTGTAGGAGAGTATGAGAACTGATTTTACGACCCACCTTCTCCTTGTGAGTTCTTTCATTTCTGACATCTTCAGTGTCTCATTAATTTGCTCTTAGCATGTTAACTAAAGGAGAAATGCATCTGGAAAATTTTTGGTTGGGGTATATAGCTTGCAGTTAGTAGAAATTATGTAATTATCATGTTTATTCCAGTTATTATTACAAGGTGTTAATAATATGCATACAAATTTGGAATGAGGCTAACTGTTTGTAAATAGCAGAGGTTGAAATAAAATTTTTAGGACCTATGAATGGTAAGCCATACTTTTTCTTTTCATAAATATTCATTATTATGATTTATATAGGATTATTTTGCTATCTAGTGACTGCAAGCTAATTAAAGCTGAGTGAAGAAAAAGAAAATAATACGTTGTCATATCAAACTAAGGACAGAATCGGGCTGACTTCTGCTATGGAGGATTAAGAGTGATGCTATTAGGAGACATGTGCACCTTGCTATTTCTATTTCTCTTTTTTCTATTTTCAATTATCTTGTGTTTGGAAAATGTTTTTAAACAATTTGACCACAGATATGCAAAGTAAGCGTTTTTAATAATATCTTTAAGCACCACGATTACAGGCATGTTTGTAGTTGAGTTTCAGTCATAAAAAAGTACACCCCCTTCACCAGCACAACCTTCCTGCCACCAATGTCCCCAATCTCCCTCCTCCACAATCCCCTGCCTGTGTTCCAGATAGGCATTCTATTTCTCTCACTCATTACCATTGTCATGGTAGTTGTTAGTGTAGTTATTTCTCCAACTGCATTCACCACTATTTGTGGTAAGCTTCATATGATGGGCTCGTCTTTCCTGCCCACGTGTCTGTTATCTCTGAGTATTATAACCATTCTATTTTTTATTTTTCTTAAATTCATACAGATGAGTGAGACTATTTGGTGTCTATCTCTCTCCCTTTGACTCATTTCTTTTTTTTTTGGTTTTTTTTTTTGGGGGTGGTCACACCCGGCAGTGCTCAGGGGTTACTCCTGGCTCCATGCTCAGAAATTGCTCCTGGCAGGCACGGGGGACCATATGGGGCACCGGGATTCGAACCGATGACCTTTTGCATGAAAGGCAAACGCCCTACCTCCATGCTATCTCCTGGGCCCCTCCCTTTGACTCATTTCACTCAAAATAATAGTTTCCCTGTCCATCCATGTATAGGAAAATTTCATAATTTCAATTTTCCTGACAACTGCGTAGTAGTCCATTATTCATATGTATCACAATTTCTTTTTAAAAATAATATATATTTAAGCACCTTGATTACAGACATGATTATAGTTGGGTTTTAGTCATATAAGGAACACCCCCCTTCACCAGTACAACAGTACCATCACCAATGCTCCCATCTCACTTCCCCCTCCTGTATTTGAGACAGGCATTCTTTTTTATTGGTTATAAGTGTTTTATTTCTTTTTTTAAGTTTTTATTAATATATTTATTTAAACACCTGATTACAAATATGATTGTAGTTGGGTTTCAGTCATGTAAAGAACACTCCCTTTCACGGGTGCAACATTCCCACCAACAATGTCCCAGATCTCCCTTCTCCCCACCCCCCAACTCACACGGTTATGATAGTTCTCAGTGTAGTTATTTCTCTAACTGCACTCATCACTTCATATTGTGAGTTGGATCGTCCACTCCTCCTCTCATTGTGAGACAGGCTTTCTACTTCACTCACTCATTAACATTGTTATGATAGTTGTCATTGTAGTTATTTGGCTAACAGCACTCACCACTCTTTGCGGTGAGCTTTACATTGTGAGCCAGTCCTTCCAGCCCTCATCTCTATTGTCTCTGGTTATTATTAAAATAATGCCTTTTATTTTTCTTAAAGCCCATAGATGAGTGAGACTATCCTGTGTCTCTCTCTCTGACTTATTTTACTCAGCATAATAGATTGCATGTACATCCATGAGTAGGAAAATTTCATAACTTCATCTCTCTGCCAGCTGGATAATATTCTATTGTGTATATGTACCACAGTTTCTTTAGCTATTCATCTGTTAAAGGGAATCTTGGTTGTTTCCAGAGTTTGGCTATTGTGAATAGCGCTGCAATGAATATAGGTGTGAGGAAGGCATTTTTGTATTGTATTTTTGTGTTCCTAGAGTATATCCCTAGAAGTGGTAAAGCTGGATCATCTAGGAGTTCAAGTTTTAGTTTTTTAAGGAATCTCCATATTGTTTTCTATAAAGGCTGGACTAGATGGCAATCCTACCAGCAGTAAATGAGAATTTCTTTCTCCCCACATCCTTGCCAGCACTGAACGTATTGTTCGTGATGTGTGCCAGTCTCTGCAGCTTAAGATGGTACCTCATTGTTGTTTTGATTTGCATCTCCCTGATGATTAGTGATGTGGTGCATTTTTTCATGTTCCTTTTGGTCATTTGTATTTCTTTGAGAAATTGTTCATTTATTCTCCCCATTTTATGATGGGCTTGGATTTTTTTTTAAGTTCTGCCAGTAACCTGTATATCTTAGATATTAGCCCCTTGTCTGATGGGTATTGGGTGAATAGTTACTCCCATTCTGTGGGTGGCTTTTGTATCCTTGACACTTTTTCCTTTGAAGTGCAGAAGCTTCTCAGCTTAATATAGGTTCATTTGTTTTTCTCTGCTTCCACTTGTTTGGATGGCGCTGTTTCCTCCTTGATGATGCCTTTAGTCTCGGTGACGGTCAGGAGTTACTCCTGACTTTGTGCTCAGAAATCACTCCTGCCAGGCTCTGGGGACCATTTGGGATGCAAGGATTCTAACCGGGGTCAGTCCTGTGTTGGCCACATGTAAGGCAGACGCCTTACCACTGTGCTATCACTTTGGCCCCTGATAGTTATTTAATTTCATTTCCACTTCATTGATTTTTTCCTCTAAGCTTTGTTATCTCCTTCTGCCTACCTATTTTTGGCTCTATTTGTTGATCATTTTCTAATTTTATAAGCTGTGTCATTAAGCTATTCATGTAGGCCCCTTCTTCCTTATGCATGCTTGCAAAGTTATAAATTTTCCTCTAGGTACTTCTTTTGCTGTGTCCTATAAACTCTGATAATTTGTGTCTTCACTGGCATCTGTTTCCAGGAATGTTTTTATTTCCTCTTTTATTTAATCTCTGACCACTGGTTGTTCAGTAGTGAGCTGTTTAATTCCCGGGTGTTGAAGGTTTTTTTTTTTCTGGGTCTCTTTGAAATGCACTTCTAACTTCAATGCTTGTGATCAGAGAAGGTAGTCTGTACAATTTCTATCGTCTTGACTTCATGTAAATATGTTTTATAGGCCAGCACATGGTCTATCTTAGAGAATGACCCATTTTTATTGGAGGATAATGTGTATCCAGTTTTCTGGGGATGGAGTGACATATATATATATATATATATATATATATATATATATATATATATATATATATAT